>JAULBU010039462.1:0-14759 GCA_032358235.1 Odonthalia washingtoniensis | reverse complement strand
AATCATTTGTCACGTTTTTCCCTTTACAATCCACGCAGCACGCTGAGTATCAACTCTGTTCGCTGGTGTAGTGAATATTAACCAATCAGGTGGCGCTAATCTTACCCCTCTGAATTCTCCACAACTTTTGTTACTTTCTACAATGCGTTTGTTGTGTCGCTCTACTCCCAGTGGAGGTAAGAATGCTGTCTCGCCGATGGGGAGTGTTGTAATATCGTCACGTTGGTTTGTGTGATGCTAGGTTGGAGTCGGCGTCCGTTGCAGATGGTGTGTTCGTCCGGCGTTATCGCTGTTGTTGTCATTTTGGCGCCATGTCGTGAGTTGTATTCATTCCGCCAGGAGGCGTTTTGGGATATCGACACACCACGTGTGAAGTGACGACCAATGAAAACACTGTCTTAATTTTTGCGTAAAAATTTCAGAAAATTTTTTATTTTTTGATTTTGTTGATTTTTTGTTGAAATGTGGAAGATGATTTGGATTGTGGTTGTGCGTACAATGGGCTAGTAGTTTTGGTCCACACATTGTATTTTTATTCCATGGGTGTCCGAGATGACTCGTTTTGCAGCTCATGCCAAGTTTTTTCTTGTGTCAGTTAATCCTTTAGGGACGGTGAGTTGTAAATTCACAGGTACGTAAGTTAAGGAAAAGTTTCGTCCTAACGGAAAACGGTCATAAAAGTAAAGAAAAAAATAGAATACACCGTTCATCATAAGTAGATGAGAATAGCAAAACAATGTTGATTGACACTGTTTTGAGCTCCATTTTGTATTATGAAAAAGTTCTGAAACGGCAATAAATTTGAAAATTTGAAATTCATTGTGCAGTTATGCCATATGCATGACGTGCATCTCAGAACTAAATTGTTGAGATATTATTTGTATGAGCCACGAAAAATTGTGATTTTGATAAACAATATCTTGCAATCATTCCCGTCATCTCAAACGCGAAATAAATACATCATTGAAATGGAAAGCGATGGCACATTCAGTGGCACCTGGATACAAGACCCAGGTGATAGCGCCTCACCCAGAGACAATGAGAAGATTGATGGTAACGAGGATAGCTCAAAATCAAGTGATGGTACGTATCGTGGGGTGTGGACGCAGGAATACTAAGTACAGAATGAGTCTGAAAGTAACAGCAAGAAACATAATTACCGTGATTATAAAAGAATTTCTGATGCGATTGAAGGAAAGGCATCTGAAACAGTGTCACAATCAATTTGTGGTACGGTAACTGAGCGGGGTGAAATACAAAGCTTCAACATCGTGACAAGCAGGAAGAGGGATATTGAAGATGCAACATCATAAATGCATTCTGCATTCTGCGCGTTGTCGGCCATGAAATATATTTGATTGTGATTAATGGTCAATGTTTGAGAAATATCGTTGATTTGGTACAGATAGATTGATTGTTGGGAGGTCGGCACTTTTTTTCAGGTTGTCAATGAATGAATGATATGATTTATTTTAGTACCATGTAGCGCATGGTACTATAATCTAGTCTCAGTTTCATTAAAAACAATGCCAGGCAGGCATTCATTGCAAATTCGTTTCCCTTTTCTGCAAGAAAACGGGAAGAAATAGAGAGCTCCGAACACTGTATTGTCCGGTAGTCCTACACAATCATTTCTCAAAATGGTATTGATCGAACGAAGAAGATATTTCACTTTGAGCCAGTCGCAGTACCGCATTGATCATTTCACGTAGCTGTGAAATAAGGGATACAGCTGTCAGAAGATTTCAGAGATCTTTTATCGTTATTCCCAAAATGATTGACGTGCATACACGAGTCTGACGCTACTCATGTAACCCAATCACGTCACAGTATTCCCCCTTTTTAATTCACGTATACAAGAATTTGCTCGCCGTCCCTA
This sequence comes from Odonthalia washingtoniensis, assembly GCA_032358235.1. Lineage (NCBI taxonomy): Eukaryota > Rhodophyta > Florideophyceae > Ceramiales > Rhodomelaceae > Odonthalia > Odonthalia washingtoniensis. The sequence goes on along the minus strand of JAULBU010039462.1, from coordinate 12,880 downwards.
AAGGGTTAATGCTGAAATCCAGATCCAATTGCTAGGTATTCTACATATGTTTTGTGTGTGCCACGAACAGTATTTTGCAATGATTATTTTGTCAGTGAATCATCTTCTATTCGACCCAATTGCATGTTTTTGCATTTGGTTGTTGGTCCCGGCCACCAATTTGGTATCTGTTGGCCTATTTAAGGTGGCTTCATCCCGCGATTGCGGTGTTAATGTTCTTCGGCAACTCAACTCCCAACCGTCTATAGTAACGCAAAAGCTTGTTTCTCGGGAGGTGTCTGATGGGCTCCCAGGTGTCACTTCCCGAGGAATGACAGTACCAACGAACCCGGTAAGTTGTATCTCCAATCTCTGCGCTCGGATGGTGCTCATCGGTGTTGGTACCGCGGCTGACTATCCGTTCAATAACGTATTCATCCGCTCCTGCCGACCGTTGGTCGTTGTCTTCATCTGGCCCATGTATTTCTAGTTTCCTCGTTGGGGTTCGTTCATACTCGGATTGTCCCGAGTTTTTGTCGACTTTTGCATGATTTTCAACTGCATCCTCGATTATGCCTTCGATTTCACACATAGGGGCTTCTGAAGTATTACGGTTAACCCGACGTGTTGCTCGGCCCGCCGTGTCGCGAGTGTCCGTGGTCGTGACTGGGTAATCATCAGGTGTATCTCTTCGTCCGTTAGAGGGCGTATGGATCGTTGAATCTCCTACGGAGTGCGTGGTTCTGGTGCCAAAAATACCCACGAACTTGAAACTCTCTCCACCGACTTGTCGGGTCGTTCACTTACAACGGTACTGCCCATTACATCATTAACCCTGTAGGGGCCGTCTTCCTCCGCAGCCATCTTATGACTGTATTCCCGTTCATTCCGTCTTTCGATGCGTAAGAATACGCAGTCGTCTAGTACGATTTTCTCCATCTGTCGCCTCAGGCAGCTGTCGTAGTTGCGTTTATAACGGACCTGTGCCTGGCCGAGCTTAGCTTTCGTCTTTCGAAGGGCAGTTTCCAACCATGTTTTCCAAGTATCCCTTAACTCTTTTGGAGTATTTTATCTTGATGTTTCCGCATTTAATGCCAGTGATGGTGGTGGTCATGAAAAAACCAGCTCGAACGGAGCTAGTGCCGTCGAACTGTGTGGCCGACAATTGTAGGCGTACGTTGGTGCGCTGGTATAGAGGTCCCAATCCTTGGGATGATAATCCAAATAGCTGCGTATTGCGGATGTAATGGTCCGATTGTATCGTTCGACCTGTCATTTTGTCTGGGTATGGTAAGTAGTGGTAAAGATGTTATTAATGTTTAGGATCTTGCAAACGTCCTGAAAGAATTTGGCGGTGAAGCATCCTCAGTTGTCGGAGATAAGACCCTTCGGAGTTCCGTAGTTGAAGACCAATTAGTTCACGAAGTGCTTGGCCACTTAGGCTGCTGAAAACTTCTTCATGGGTACGGTCTTGGTTAGCTTGGTAAAGCGGTCTGATATTACCAAGATGTATTGGTTTCCACCTACCGTTTTGATTAGTTCACGCAAGTCGTCGATGACAACGGACTCGAGTGGTGCCTTTGCCGGAAATAGTTGAAGTTTCGTGGAATTATTACGAAATTTAATGCGGTTACGGGCGCAAGTTGGACATCGCCGTGCTGTGGCGTAACAATCAACTGCCCATGCAGGCCAGTACATGTGATGGCGTATTGTCTGGTATAGTTTCCTGCCTCCTGGATGACCGCCGAGTCTGGCGTAATGATGTATATGCAATAATCTTGTCTTTAAGGCATGAGAGATGACGATTTGGGGTTTGTTTTCAGCTTTCCGGATTATTAGTCCGTCGTCATTGAAGCGAAGGTTTGTACCACCCCCTCTTCGAGCTTTTTGCTTATGTTACGACAAAAGGAGTCGGATTGTTGTGCGACGAGTAACCTTCGGTTAAAATTTGTTGGAATAATGGGTCAGACTGTGTTGGACCTGGCAATGTGGCGAACACGAAGTCGGCTCAAGAACATCCGAGTCATGTGAAGTGTGCTCCTCGTAGACTGATGAAGTGAAAATCTGGGCGTAATGGGCGTTGTCCCTTGACAGGAAGATGTGTTATTGGGTGTTTCTATTTTCTTCCAGCATGATGAATGTTGGAAGGTCTTCTTTGTCGTCCGCCATTGTCTCCACCGACGTTTTAAGTCGCAATAAAGCGTCAGCCTGCGTGTTGGTATTGCCAGTCTTATACTGTATGTGAAAGAAGTCGAACTCCGCTAGGCACAATCGCTAGCGAATAAGTCTGACTGATGGATCAGTGATGATAAGAAACCAGCCAAGTGCTACGTGGTCTGAACAAGACGAAATTCTCGTAGAAAAGGTAGGGGAGGAGTATTTTAAGAGCCTATACGATGGCGAGACATTCTCGTTCGGTTGCAAAGTATCCCTTCTCGGCTTGGTTTAGTGAACTTGAAAAATACCGGATAGGTTTTTGTTCCCCATATGGATGATTTAGCAGAGTTCACAGCCGACTTGGTAGCTGCTTGCGTCCGTGCCAACCGAATATGGTAGGTTGAGTTGATGTAACGCCAGTATTGGCGGTGTGTAGATGGCCTCTATGAGAGAGTGAAATGATTGAAGCTGATACTCGTTCAGGTTGAACGAGTATAGGTTGTTCTCCTTCAACAGGTCGTTGAGTTTCATTTCTGTATTTGTGAAGATTGGTATGTACATCTTTATACGTTGCAGAGTCTTATAAATGATCGCAATTCTGTCTTCTGAGTTGATGGCATAGCTTGCTGGAGTGACTGCGTGTTTGTTCGATCTATTTCCAGTTCAAGTTTACCATCTTTCTTACGTGCGAAGAGGACTGGCGCTCCCCATTCATAGTGAAAAGGGTCGATGACTCCAGACTTGAGCTACTTGGTAACATTGAATTGATCGAGTTATCTTGTCTTTGGTCCCGCCCAGTACAGTGGTGACTTGAATGGACTTGAGCTGGGGATGAGATCGATGGCGTGTTCGGTGACGTTTATGTTACCCAATCTGCCGAGCCACATTGGCTCGTATTTTTTCAACATAGTTCTGATTTCGTGGTGGTATTCTTCCGGTACTCCGAGCAGTAAGTTTCCGCCTTTGTTTGCGTTTCATTCTGGCCCATGTGCGACTCGCAAAGGTCCGTGAGATGTTTGTTGATAAACGGCGGGTCGTTGGCGGATTGCTGACGCTTCCGAAAAATGGATTGTGGTTGCTGTGATGAATCTGGTTCGGGGATTAGGCCAAGAATCTGAGCGTGTGAAATGTTCTACTTGACAAGCGAGGTTGGGTGCGGACTTGCGTTGGAAATGTGTTGATTTAGAAACAGTATCTTTGGCTGTTCTTCAAAGTTGGCAACTAATATCCGGAACCATTATCCGTCCGTTACATTAGCTATTCTTATTCCTTGGCGTGCTGTCTTGACTGGTATTCAGGTTTTCGTTCCCGGTTGTATAACCGTCTGTTTTGCGATATATATTTTTGGTGAGGTCCTCTCCTTTGCGGGTATGTACTCCTTCTCTTCTGGTAACGGCGGATAGTCCAAGAGTATCTTGTTAGGCTTCCGGGCAATGGGGGCAGTTGTTCCGTCCTCTTGTTCCACTAACGGCCTGCGCGGGCGGATTGACTCGGCATGTTTGTCGCAGAAGTCACAACCGAGGATGGTCGACGTTGCGAGTCGGTCGGCCACGTAAAAGTTGAACATCTCTTACTAGGAACCAAGTTGGGCTGCCAGCGTTATCGTTAGCACTCTCCGTAAATAAAATTTTCTCCTCAGCGAAATTTAGTTCAACATGCCCCCACCCACGGTACAAATTTTAAGAGACATAGCTGAATTATATGGATTTATTCACACTTCCATTATCGCCATCCTACAACTAGACCTGGCATCCCCCGACGGCACAAACGATCAATCTTTTTCTTCATTTATGGCTGGCAATAATTACAGATAAGAACCAATCATTCATGTTTGGAATTATTGTCTCCTTCATCAGACATCAACCAATATGTTCCCCACCAGAAAGGGTAAACGTAGTAAATCCAGCTTCACAAAACCCAACACCTACCTCACCACCCCTGCAAATATTACGAGTCCAGCAAAGACGAATCAAGAATTCGGCCCAAATTCGCCCGCGACTCCCGCAATATCTGAGGCCGCTACATAGTTTGAACAGCTTACTAACTAACTTATAGAAGAACCACCAGACCTCTACGACCAATCAACAGCACTACACCACCCACTTGCCTTGAGAAAACCAACATCACCAGATACTGCAATACATGGCCCTTTAGAGATTGCCATATTTTCCCAAAATATCAACTAAATGATCCTACTAAACCAAACACACAACCAACAATAAAGTTCAATATTAATAAAGCCACACAGTCCATCTCCTCCCACTTTACGGATAAGTGCTTCAGCGGGGAGATTGATGAGAGTATGAATAATGCTCGGAGAGACTATGACTGCTATAAACTGATTCAAAGGAATAATAGAAACGATCTGTTCTTCCGTAAAAACCTAAAAGAACCATCATGCACTTAATTCCTCGACAGCTGGTCAAGAACGATGGATACCAAAACATTCGGGAATTGATGATAAAATATTATGATTCAGTTGACACTCAGAAGGAAGCCCAAGATCGCATCGACAATTTAAATCCGGGCACTTACATGAATAAAAAAGGAAATAACTGATCCAGGAATATATCTGTTTGAACTGTGCTCATTCATCACCAAACGTATTCTGAAGTACATCAAAATATGTATAAAAGAGACGTATAAGCTTCATCAAAACATTCGGAAAGAATTTCTTGTTATCTCTCTCATGAGGGCGATAAAAATGAAATTGATTGTGATCAATTTAGTTTCTATTGAAATATTAGTATCTACAAGTGAGCTGTCTTTTTCTATCGTTATAAAATATCTATAACCGATTTAACTATTTCGGACACAAAAGGTATGCCTTACGCTCGATGAGAAAAATGAATTAGAAAAAAGTTTTGAACGCTAATTCATACATTCATCGAAACTTATTTCAAACAAACCATTTAGAATAAGCGATGAAGAAAATGTTCTTGAAATGGCCAAAGAACAGAAAAACTGGCCAAAGAAAGCAAAATGGCCATTACAAACTAATTCGTTCCAAACTTGTGCAAACGACTTAAAAAATGCAAGTACTAAACCTCAGTCTATCTTCATACAAATCCAAATCTAGACATAATAGCCGAAATAGTTACGATAATTGAATATAGATTATTCTTCCTTGCATTTCTAATATCCCAGAGAGTAAAAATGTACATTGTTCGTTATTTTGCTGATAATTTGTTAAACGTCTAAATTGTTGCTATTGACACTACCGGTATACTCCACGAACATTTTAATAATTATTGTCGTTGTCCTTCTTTTTCACAAGTTGAAATCCCGAATCAATATCTAAGTGTTCTTGGAGCTTCAAAAGTTAATATTTCTGAAAAACTAGTTCATTGAGGATTAAATTAGGACTGATTTATATTTATATCGGAGTTTTCTTGTAGTTTTCATGGATCTGATCTGAAAATTGTGAAAAATATCTTATAAGAATGTTAGTGGCTGATAGACTTACTTGTTGATGAAAACAGCAAGTTTGGATGTGACAAAACTATTTTCCATATAGTACCGACACGTTTTCACCCTCAATAATAAATGATCTTTCGGTGTTTAAGTTATTTAGATATTAACAAGAGTACTGAGTGAGAAAATAATTAGTTAGAATTTCTATTATTTATAACTTTTAATGTAGATTTCCAAAAAATGTTATAACGCGTTGGGGATGTTACCCTCGTAGAAGTTGACTGTGTTCCAGAAAACATAGCCACCAACTATTATAAATAATCATAAAATATTTTGGACTTTTAAATACTCTGACTGCTTATCCTATGACAAATAATATTCAATTACAACGGGTCATTATTTTCCCCAGTTAACAATGAGACCGTTGCGACAAGTGACAAAGAGATAGAGAGGATGTAAAATAGAAGAGGATTTGAGCGAACATATTCGTTTGATTTCATGACACACACTCCTGGCGGGACTTGAACCCGCAATCTTTGGCTTAGGAGGCCAACGCGTTATCCATTACGCTACAGGAGCCTTCTCATAATTCCCCACAGTTGTTTACGACCATAATCAGTGTGAAAATGGGGATAAAAGTGACATTCTTGGTGATGATGGTGATGAAGATTAGAATGATAATGGAATTGGCATGGAAATGTAAGGGGAACTAGACATGGAAATGAATGGAGACATTCTGAAGAATCTGATGGTTAAAATCCAAAGAATCAAGTGAAGAACTAAGTAAGAAATGAAGAAGAGTAAGAAGAGGAAAAAGAAAACCCGGAAAATTTAGCAGAAAAAGAAGAAGAGAAAGAATACATTCAAGGTAATAAAACAGAATATGTCATTAAAAATTATGTATTGACTGAAGATAATGGATATTATAAAGAAGATAAAGATAGAATGTTTAAAATATTTGGAAAAATTGTTGCGGGGCCGAATATATACGGACGCTGAGAAGGATGTGCAAACTAAATAGAGGTATAGACTGTGAGTTTATTATGAATCGAGCGACTAAAGTAGGATTTGGTGGTGTTTCTGTACTATCGCATAGATCAAGGGATGCTGTTTTATCACCATCCGGCAGACCTTCTAAATCTACAGATAAAGCATCATGTTTGTGTGCAAAAACGCAAAGAAGTTAGAGGAAAAGGTAAATAAATGGTAAAGAAAGGGACGTGGACGTATCATTGAATATATTGGGAATGATATGAAGAAATATCAAGGTCAAGAGACGTAACAGTGAAGTGTGTTGGTACACTAGAAAATAGGTAGAATAAGTACAGATGGACAAAGGGCTTGTGCCAAGAGGAATAATATGGAATTGGTGAAGGCGACGTAAATAATGAAACTAAACAAACCAGTTTTATCTGTTAAACTATATACGCCTGTGTTCCGGTTACTGATTGCCTACATTCAAGAGTTGAATGTGTACGGATGGGCCAGGGAACCATTTATTATTTTTACCGATAGGAACGCCCGCATTGAGGCAATCACAGGCCGGTCATTAAAACGCCGTAGAAGTTTTGCAGTACATTCATATTGCCCAAAAATTGGAAATTTCATGAAATCCCGGCATTCAGTGTATGTAGTTCCGTACAGGTAAGAAAATTATTCATAAAATATTATAAGAGCTGCGATTTAGGACATTGCTGTCAAAATATTTTAAAATATTTTATTAAGAATATGAAAATAATTTATTAAAAATTAGGAACAGCAGAGCGTGTCTTGACCTCCAAATATAGAAAAAATGAAACTTACTTACACTGGAGAGCATCCAAAAATGAAAATGTGTACGTAATGAATGCCTACATTAACGAGCTGAAAGGGTGCCATTCACAGTCCCGTGAGGGAAGTTCAAACACCGTATCCGTTACGTGTCCGTTATGTAAATTGGAATCCGTGGAAGATTGATGGGTGATCATAACGGCGAGTTATTTTTGAGATTTTCCAATAATTTGTTGACAAATTTATATTTTACGGTAATGGGAACAAGGTTCCCAGTACATGTACCACTTTAAGTCGTTAACAATGCGATAGGTGGCCATAATGTAATAGTCACAAAAATCCTGTGACCTGACAGGTGACAGGGTTTGAATCACAAAAATATTCTTGCCATCTGCGGAGGGTGAAAGAAGTCTATTTATGGGGAATGCTGTAGATCATTTCTCTCGAATTTATTTTCCCCAATCCTTTCCCACCATTTATGTTTTTGTCGACATTCCTCAACAAGTGTGGGAAGGTAGGAAATCGTTTGTCATTCGGTGGAGGTCGGGATGAAATAGATGACGTCCTGGCCCTCATTGGGCAGCAAACTACTATCTATCTCCTCATATTTGCGTCTGTGTTTACGGGAATGAATGCCTACTTCCAAGCGGGGAAAGTGTATAGATATGCCCGGGAACCACTCATTTATTTTACCGATATGAACGTGCGCATTGGGTCATCCGTAGAATGGACATTCAAACATCGTAGTTTTTTCCCTGGGCATTCATATTGTCAAAAACTGGTGTTTTTATGAAGGACGGGCATTCAGTGTTTAGTAGTTACGTGCAGTTACGACAATTAATCATAAAAAATAAAGTGGGCTTCAATTTTGGTCATTGCTGTCACAACTTTTTAATCCAATTTTATGAATACAGTGATTACAGTAGTGCGTGTATGACCGCCAGCAATACAAAAAATATCAGAGAGAAATGCAGGAAAGTCACCAGCAATGAAATTACTGTACGTCATGAATGCCTACATTGAAGAGATGAAAGAGACGCGTTCACATTTACGTGAGAGATTATAAATGTAACCTTTCTGTTACATTTTTTAATGGACGCGTTCCCATCAATGATGCACATTAGGCACTTGGAAGCAATGAGAAATGGAAGGGGTTTTATAAGGATATGATTCTAAGTACCCATCGACATGGTGACAACTTGGATATGTATGGTACATGTTCAACATTTAAGTGAGAGATTATAAATGTAACGTGTCAGTTACATGATTTAACGGTCACGTTCAAATCCATGATGCACATTAGGTAATTGAAATCAATAAGAAATGGAAGGGATTTTATAAGGATATGATTCTAAGTAACCAACGATGTGGTGACAACTTGGATATGTATGGTACATGTTCAAGTTGTCAACACGTCGTTTGGAAATTTATAAAAACCCTTTCACCTGTTCAGATTACTGTTACGATAATTTGATGAAGTGAAAGGGTTTTCATAGAAATAACATTTAACTTACATCCAATGGTTGTAAAATGTCTATTTAAGGGAAGCTTTGCATCAGTTTACGAAAATTTTGTATCCCATTCTTTTCCATGCCAAGCATTCTTGCAACTACCATCCTCACAAAGTGCGGAAAGGTAAGAAATCGTTTGAGTTATTAGTTATTAGTTTTTTCTTCCCTAAATGTGGAAAGGTAGGAAATAGTTTGGGATCTTGTGGAGGTTGGGAAGCAGAACATGACTTCCTGGCCCTCGCGGGATCGTAAATGGTTATCTACTTTTTTATATTTAGGTAGAATGAATGTTGCAATGACTTCTTAGATTTAGTTATTAGTAGTTAGTTTTTCTCTTCCCCAGCTTGGGGAAGGGAATAATGTAACCTATTTACTACCCTTGCGCACTTCAAGTGTGGAACGGTAGGAAATAGATTACGTTACGATATAGTTCAATGTGAAAACGGAGGCATATGTACTACAGATGCCTCCGTTTTCACAGTGATTAACCCCACCTACCCATACATGATTGTGAGGAACAATCATTTATGGGTAGGTGAGTGTGGTCATTTTTTCAAGCATTATTTGTACGAACTGTCCATGTTGTGTTGTAGTAATCGGAATGTCTGGTTGCTCACATCATAATGGATCAAACTGGCTAGTGGAAGTCATACATGCAATGTAAGTGACCGCTATCACCTCAAATTATGTGGGGTAATATCCGTCACTTGGTGATGAAATTGAAATGGAATATTGAAATACGCAATAAAAAGAATAGTTGGGATAGATAAATGAAAATTTGGATTACGTAAACGTTTAGTAGATAGTACATATTGAGACAAACTTCGGTGTTTTGACACTTGCTACTATCGCAACAATGGATTCTTAAACTGGAAGAGACATTAGATGAATACAAGAATATAGTATCTTCAAAGATATATGTACGAAACTTAAGGGAATCTGAAATATATATAATTAGGATACTGTTACAAGTACTAATATGTATGTTATATTCTCAGAATGACAGCCTGTCATTGCACCGTAACATGAAAGGCTGCCATTATGAAACTTGTGACAAGTAATAAAGTATATGTTATATTCTCAGAATATAACGTAGATATTACTACTTGTACCATGACAGGCTGTCATGGAATGGATAGTGAATAGTAAAATCATTTGCATTAGTTTACTCATTGTAGTTATAGTGATAAGTGTTTAATGTAGTGTACATAATAAGAGACAACATGAAGATATAATGACGAACAAATGAAAATAACAGTACTAGTTGTCTTTAACGTGATGAACATGATCAGTACCGTAATAAATGGAAAGTTCTTGACCAATTGCAATAGGACATAAAGCAGGAACCTCCAAAGTTTTGTAAAAAGTTACAGCCGAATCAGTTCTCAAATTTCTGTTTTGCACGAAAGCGCAATTTGCAGTTCTTGGATTATTCAATCTGTCGTTAGCAGAAGCTTTATATCCAGGGAGATAATGTAAATAATTAATGTATCTTGTAGTGCACCAAGGGGCAGCTACAATCCATGCCTTCTTTTTCGATCCTTCACTTGCCGTGAATTTATGTGAACAGTTGCCACCGTATTTCAGGAATTTCGCTTTAGATACCGAAAGTAAACCCTGGCCATATGTTTTTGTAATTGATTGACTCCAGCCGATATTTCCGTAAACCAATGTTCCATTGTAATGACCAATGAGGAAACGGCCATCAATTGTCATTTCTGCGAAAAACCCTAAACCAGTTTCATCATGTTTGATTGTGGATGGTTTCAGGGAAAAAATAGTGCCCCTGCTTTCATTGCAAGCAAAATATTTGTAGGTATTCCATCAAGGGCTCCCTTTCATGATATTTTCCACTTGTCCCACGGTATGGGAACACCGTTGTTATAAAAAGATGCATCTCCAATGGCTTGTGAAATGAAGTGACGAACGTGCTTAGGGAAAGTCTGAACTGTGGAAACTACAGGAGGAATAAACCATACACCTCTTCTTTTTTTCAAGGCAATGGCATCTAACTCTCTCAAATATTGTTGTGCTGCAAGTAGGTCTTTTTCCGTGCCCTCAATGTCGGATTCATCGCTGAGTAACTGATGAGCGAAAACTTCGACCAGTTGTGTCCAGCAGCATTCCAAATAGTTATCATCCATATCACCACCCACAAATTTCCTATGTTTTGGAAGAAGCATACATGCATTTTCCACAGAAAATGTACCAGCGCATGGATGCACAACCAACTCACCAGGATGGGTAAATTTGAGGATAATATTCATCATCCACTGTCTTTAATTTTGCTCTGGTAGGAGCATTTGTCTTCGACCGGAAGATTTCGTCTGAGATGGAAGGAATACTTTTTCGTTGATAGGGACCCTTAGGATGTTATTCATTTCATTACATGTTCCGGGATGAACAGAAGTAATGAACTAAGAATGACTGCAGTTTATTCTTTTCAAAACGTGATCCCATACCATACCATTCTGCCAGAAGTGTACTGCATGCTAAACCACGGAGAGATGCGTGAGACGGGTTTTCTTTGATCTGGTGCATAGTAACCCCTTGTCTTCGTGTAATGGAGCGATGTTTCCTCCACACTGAAAAAACTTATTTCAGTCTTGTATCCTTTTCCAATTTCATAATCTTCGGGGTTTCCCAATGGTATTAATTCCTTCTTCGAATTAATATGTTGAACCCAGGAAGAAAATTGCATTGCCGAACAAAAAATATGCGCATGACTCCCCGGTGTCAAAACAGTTTCCGAGAAATGTACCAATTATTTCATGTATTCTACCGTGAACTGATCGTGATCTGAATTTGGATAGTCGTTGATGTGTTGATATATCTAATGTTGTAAAAAGGGTCTGTTAGAATGAAATGAACATTATCTTGTAGAGTCTGACCCATAGCATCTTCATGTGTGTCAGTAAGGGACTGAAAATAGCAGTCATAGCAGCAACAGTAATTATGCATACTTAATTTCAGCACTTCCATCGCTTTCAATCCCATTGTATTCAGCTCATCTGAAACTGCTGGTTAGACATCATATTCCTTCTTAACTTCTGTCGGTATATCCGAAGATTGGTTTGGGGATATTTCTATTTCTTTGTTGCAAGAAACCTTAGATTTGTTCTTATTTATTTGTAATTGCTCGGAAGACGGTAACCGTTCACGCTTACCATTACCTGTTTCCATTTCCTCTGAAGGCGAAATGTTCTCATCAACTCTTACGATAACTTCCATGGTGTTACTAACTGGAACGGATAAGTCGAGAGGTTCGGATACATGACCAGGTATACCAGAAAAGCATTACGGCAATTACAAACTGTTTGGATCACAGAAGAATGGTTTCAGCCTTGGAGTTGATTCCATGTTGGAATCGAGGTCGTACAACAAAATGTTGCACAATATTTTGTGTAGACTGGTAAAACATGAACATGCGATGTAACGAAATGCTGTGTCCATTCCGTCTGTTCTATTCAAAGCTTGTTCGGACACCAATTCTTCGATATTGACTGGTTCATCATCTGCTGTAAATTTTGTTTCTTGAGTAACTGGAGAAAAACTTTCGTGTTTTGTAGAAAGTACTTCGAATCTGGATGTTGTTGAGTTGTAGAAGATGTACGGTGACATAATTGTACTGAATAGAGGAATGTCGATTGATGTTGCCAGTCTTGACCACGCCTTGAAAATTGTTTGACAAACGAACCCTATTCTAGTACCAGTGAAATGTTTGATGCTGAGAGTATTTCTATTACACGTCTTAGAATGTTTTCTCGACATTGTATCCGAGACAAATGAAATGCTGTGGTAAAAGAGAAAACATTCGAAAGTTGTTGGGATAGACATGTTGAATGGGTTCCGTCTTGGTCTTTTCTCAGTTGACTGGATGATCACGTGAATGAATGTTGGACCAACTAAGAAACCAGTTGAAGTGAAGTTTTCAGTGAACAAGTCAGTGAAAATTTGCAGTGTGCATTCATCTCTACAACCATATGTGTATATGGCGGGAGACGCACAGGCTATCTGACGCACTTGCTGAGAACACATTTATGCTAGAA
>JAULBU010039451.1:0-14761 GCA_032358235.1 Odonthalia washingtoniensis | reverse complement strand
TATTCAAACCGCGTAGATTTTTCATGTAGCTACCATCCGTAACCATGCACACCATGTATAATTGTGGAGGTAACATACAAAATCCCCCAAATGTTCAATTAAGTAGTACCTGGTATATCCACCCAAAATCTACAACGTTTGAATGTAGGCATTCTATCCCGAAAACACAGATGATATCATATGATTGACTAAAATGTTATGCAGTCTGTTAAAGAGTTTCTTGCTGATGTATCGGAATTTCGCATCCTGTTCTGTTTTGCGGTTCCAAGCACCTGGGGACACCAATTCTTCTTCAGCAACGTGACCATGGTCCTCATGGAATGTTTTTCCATGTGTGAAACGAGAGAATCCATGTTGACTTGGAGATATATTCATGAAAGTAGAGGTATCGTAGTCATAGCACATGCACGGGAGAAACATTGCACTAACGTGATGATTGTTGATAGCTTTACCAAGTCTTTCCCAGGCTTTAAGAACCCCCTGACAAACTAACCCTTTTTGTATGGATGTCACATCTACTAGGTCATGTGAATTTTGGGGGTCCATGTAGGTTATACACAGGAAACTAGAGTGTTTTCATGGTTACGGATGATAACTGAAGGAAAATCTACACAATTTGAAGATATAATGTATGGGGCATAAACTTTGGAATACAGATACTGTAGGTTTTAATTTATGAGGCATAGAAATTTTCTTACGGACGGCAGAGAATAAATGGAACAAATATTCCGGCCAACACTCATTGTTTGAAACATTACACCAATGTGTCATTAAAATTTTCTTTCATACACAGGAGATTGTTGTGTATGTAATCTAGGCTACTAACTACAACTTCTGTATGAGACGATGAATTAATACTTCATATAATATTGCCAAAAATGTAGTTTGTAATGTATGTCACATTGACTGTTACAGTCATCTGTTGAATTTTTGAGTGTATGTACACTACATTAATTCATTCACATGCCGTATGCAATCAGCAATGGTTCATCCAGTCCTCATTCATTTTATGAATGAGAAAGTGGATAGTTATTACGTTTTCTGATGTATATATCTGTTATATGTAGGAATGATATGATGACATATGGGAATGATATATAGAATAACAACAATATACATTGCAATACATGTGTGCCAATTATGGTATACACGATATCAATATTTTAATTATTTGTGATATCATGCGATATCGAATCGAATAATTTGATTAAAATTAGAGAAAAGCAAAATAACAAAGAAATGTAATAATAAAAGACGTGACAGAGATGGAGCTATGACAAATTGTATGGAACAGGGAAAGTGAAAAGAAGTAAAAACTATGTAGTAATAGAAGAAGGAAACCACCGTAAGTAACGACCAAGAAACGCATCCAATAAGTATAATAATATATCTTGTTATACGATATATTAATGCATCGAAGCTATGACAAATTGTATGGAACTGGGAAAAGTGAAAGGAAGTAGAAACTATGTAATAAAAGAAGAATGAGAACCACCATAAGCAACGACGCAGCCGCCAAGAAACGTATCCAATAAGTATATATTAAAATATCATGTTATATGATAAATATGCAACGAAACTGTTAATTCTTATATCCATCCTTTCTCTGTGCACAGATGCACCATATGGTTCTGCAGACATATAAAAATGACATTAATAAATATAAAGAATGTAACAAAAGCTAGTAAATTGAATATGAAAAGATCTTGAAATTGTAATTATAGTATGAAACCATAAACGGAAGAGGTATTCAAACAAATCAATTTACCTGAATCAGGATAGTCGAAGAAGAGAAGTAACCTGTACACGAAAATCAGAAGAATAAGTGAAGGCAAAGGAAGGTTAACAATTATTAATGGAGTTATACTAAAATGTTTGAATGAATTAATACTTAATGAATACTTACCTGAGCTCAAATTTCGACGCATGCAATAAGTTCATCTCGATAGTAACGGACATCTAGGAGTCGCTGTTGAATGTCCAGAATGAGTGAAATTTCATCGTGTTGGGATCATCGTTGCAAGTTGATCACTTATAGCTGACTTGTTGATGGAAATGTGCGCTGATGGGGGAAAAGCAGGTAATGGAATTGTATGAAATCGGCACATAAATTGCTGATTAGTTGAAATTTTAATAACTGAAAAAGGCACACAACGGTCATTTCTCGCACTGAATTATAGTAACGGAAGATCTGAAAAATGCTGAGAAATCGAAAAAATAGTATTGCCATTAAAATTTCCAATATTATTCTTTAATACAAAATCAAGTAAACATACGACAGAAAATAATAAAACAAAAATACACAATCCGAAAATAAAGCAATTAAAAAAATTATGGGACCCAAAAAATAAAATGTGGACGTAAGCGTTCTGTCACGTGTATGCTATCAAGGAAATAGCGTGGTGTCCTCAAAATCTCTACGAAGATACCACAAGTAATTTGACCTTAAAAATCGGAATGCGGATACAGATGCATGACATGAAAAAATGGATAGATCATGATGTAAGATACTGGCTGTGAAATATATAAGCAATGTACGATATATATTTCAGTCGTGTATGCAATTATTGGTTTGTGTGGTAAATTTTAATAGAGAATAAAATATGCACCTATTTACCTAACTCTTTCCGTCACATAACACAGCTGTAGCTTTAAACCGGGTAAGTCAACAGGAAATTCAACAGAAACATCTCATATTATCATAAACGGTTCGGATGGACAGCATTATGGCCGCCGAAAGCCGATTTGTAGTAATGGAACAATAGTAAATGCGTATCATCATTAACGGGAATAGGGCATGAAATGGACAAGAGCAAAGCTGGTGTGCTAAACAAGTCGTTGGCTGTATCTTTAGGTATCATAGAATCTTGTATTGGAAGGAAGGAGGTGAAAGAAGTTATTAACATCATCTGCGACACTGACTTTGATGCAAGATTATTCTCAAAGAAAGTACCATCAGTTGAATACTGTAAAAAGATTGCGGCTGAAATTGTGAGTAGTTGTCGGGAAAGGAATTGAATGGTTAAATAAAATGTATGAAAGTGGTGTTGTTGAAATTGAACAAATGTTCAACTCATTTTGATGTTCTCCCTGTTTTGTTTTTGTTTGTTAGCGTATCATGATATTAAAGAAGAAACATGTTTTATAAAGTTAATTACGTTCAATTACTTTGTGAAATGATCACTACTAGGGTCAATTTGTGAGTTATTGTTTCCGATATTACAATTTGTACTGGATGTTTTGTTGAGAGCGTTCAGTTTCTAAAATAGTAGCCTATCTGCCGTAAACAAAATGTTACTTATTTTTCATGTGTCTTCTAATATTTGAATACTTGTTCTTCATCTGTTCTTCGCCAGGAAAATATGGAGGAGGCGCCTCTGGATTTAAATGAAGGTGTGATATCAAACATTCCCGGAAATCTTCACGCTTAATTGAACTATCATTCGCCATCAAGGAAAATAAAGAATCTTGGTACACAGTTGAAATTTTCCTTCTTCCTGTTTGCGATGGGATTCCACCTTTTCCAATACTCCGTGCATGCTCTTCTACTTCCGTGGTTTTATCTTGATTTGATACTGTTAGTATGTTAGTAGGTGTTCTCAGAACCGGTACACTATTCTGTATCATTTCAGACCCTGCGTTATTCAATCTAATAAAGCTGTCAATCAACATATTTTCTTGGCTTATCTCATTGTCTTTTCTTTCTCCCTATTTTCACTTTGATTAAGTTGCGAGATGTTACTGTTAATTTTATGATCCAAGGATATATCATACCTGCTCGGATGCAATGAAAATAACTCATTCCGCATGATTGCCGCGGACTTTCTTTTATCAGGGTCCACATTACCATTATCGTACGATTCCTTCAGAAAATGCTTGAATAAAATCACAGTTTTTTCCCAATGCTGTCTCCCTATCCGGCTGCATTGCCCAAACCTGCATACATTCGTATCCATCCCTGTGAGCATCAACACCCACAGTTGCCAATTTGGGATTTTGCTCCATTCTCGTGTACAAAACTACCTCGCCCGCGTCTGAAACTGCTTCTTGTGCCATCCCTATCCCACTATTCACATATTTTTCCAGATCGCGTGTCCGTTCATTTCAACTCATGCACAATCATGGGTTTCTTCCGCCTATATTGCTTGAAACATTTACCGGAATGCTATAGAGTAATGTCTTTCGCCTATCTTATTCTAGGGCGTGAAACTGTTTCTTCAATTAAACCTTTATCCTCAAGGTTACCCATATCGTTGTCTCCATCTACTCCCCCAATATCACCAACGTAACAACTTTCTGAGCCATAAACATTATCTGTCGTGCATGTAGCTCCCGTCCTCACTACAGTTCCCACCATTTCCGCCTCTACTTCCATCTCCGCTATAACTTCTAATACTGCGGTTCTGTCGTGAATGTGAAAGTTACGATCACGAACATTCAATTCTGAGTTCCATAACACCTTTACCCCCGTTTCTCTGCCTATCGCCTTAGGTTATGCAGCATCACCAAACTACCGCCTTCCCATTGCTGTTATTTTTCCTATACTGTGGTCTAGACCATCCACAATACTTTCAGACATGTCACATATGTCGTCATATCTTTCAACATTTTCCTCAAAAATAGACAAATCTTGCTCATGACACACAGTCCCGTCATTACGGGTATAGTTTCTATATATGTTCAATAAGTTTCCCGCTGATTCATTACCAGTGCCCTCACATACATTTCTTACATCCATATACGAATTCATATATTCAAACACCATATGCCATATGTTTTCCACCAGAGTATTGAAATATTATTATTCAAATTTCCTTCCGATAGCGTACGTATACTGGTACTCTCCATTGGATTTAATAGGTACTATTGCACCTCCGGTGCATGCTTCTTTCTATCTCAACATTTTTTCCTAATTTCGAGAAACACACAAGAAATCAGTGCATGTGTTTTTATTCCACTATCGTATGTAAGCGACTCCACTGCATCAACTAGTGTTATCACATCATTTTTTGTGTCTTGTACGAAACGCATTATGTACCATTTCGCAAAATCAAACTGCTCGTCTACCATATTCTTTGAATTTTGTGATTCGGGATGTAAATAAACTACATGGACAAATCCAAAATTTAAACAGATCTGAGGCAGCATCACAGGTAATAGATCATTTTGGTACGTTTTGGCATTATCAGATATAAAACATATACGCCTACATCCTGGTATTTCTTGCCTACCATCATGATAACAGACTCAAAAAATACCACTTATTGATACTACATCTTGAGTACTGTCGCTTTCAAAAATAGTGTCAATAAAAAACATAATCAACGACTTTTATTTTATACCACCGTCCACTTTTCTTTCACTACTTTCACTACTATTATTATTCATATGTATGTGGTCACTGTTTTTTTCCTCTTGGCTGTCCTCCAATGTCCGAAAGAAACAGGTGATCCATGCCATGTCATGCCTTTTTTCCGTAGAACTGATATGTTGTTTCCCGGTGGTGGACATGCTCCAATTTCATTTTATAATCAACAAAAACAACAGATGCATTCTTTGCTTTTTCTTTCTTCAGTTCCAACATTACCTGTTAAATACGCTCCTCTTGCACTCTTGCTCTAAGTTTGTGTCCCATCAGTAGTTTGATTTTGTTCTTCCCTTCTTCTAATGCATAAATAATGTTTTCGTTCAAATTCTAAACACATTTTTCTATGCTCTTATAAGTGCATACGGTGCGAAGAGATGTTTGCATCTTACCCTTCTATTTCGTGATCCCACATTATCAAGCAATGCGAAAAGGACTTCATGACAAGAATCATAGTCTTTCCAATGGAGAACAAGGTGTGTTGCGTAGTTGTATTCTAAAAACTCCATCATACCTTCCAATTGTGGAAGGATACAGACGCATTCGTATTATCCAATATCTCACTATATACTAACAGATTTAGTGTTTTCACATTTTCATATAATAAAGATGACTGTATGTAGTCGACGCACGCTCGTTCCCAAATATATGCTTTGATTATAGACGTCACTAATGACTCTGTTGTCATCTTTCGCATAATGGCTGGAAACCTGACATAATTACCATTTAATTTAACACGGCGTATCCTCCATGACATTCTTAGGGCGTTATAAGAGTGCAGAATAAATTTTACTGCACCACTTATTACTTTGTCATTAAAATGTTTCCTACCATGTTTCTGTTTAATCACAAACCATTTCGTAGATAGACTTTCCCAGTCATCTAGTGCTATTTTGTACACTTTTCCATATGGACCGCGGAACCGCTTCCTTTTTCTTCCTATTTAGGTTATTTGTTCCGTTCCTTCTTCCTCCTCTACACTTTGCGTGCTCGTATTATCTCCTCCTACAACAACAGCCACACAATCGTCATCATCACTGACTCCTTCCTCACTCTCTTCATCAGATGCTTGATATCCATTTCCACTACAGTTGGCTTTACCGCTTTCTTCGTTGACCATGTCATAAACTTCCTGGGCAGATAAATGGGCAAATATACATGCGCGGAGAACCCTTTTTTCAACAGACCCCCTTTTGAATAATGCCATTGCCCTCATTATGCCTTGAAAAATATCACTCCTCAAGATTATTTTCGAAACGTAGGCGCTGTACAATCCCTCAACATCATTTGGAAACACATAACGGACTACCTTTTCCATATATAGTTGAAGTGCCCTCACCAACATGTCCTTTTGTAAACGAGGAAGTTTCTTGAAGATTTTTGTTTCCATACAACATGGGGTCAGATTCCGAAAGGTGAATCTTGTAATTGATGCATTTTTCATAAATCTTGTTGCATTTTTAGAAAATCAACACCATCCAAACTTTTTCACCGTTTTCATTTCATTAAGATTGATATCAACAGTTTGTAATAATGAATCCGTGTCCCTTTGTATATCATCAATTTTATCGTACATTGTAGAATAGATGTATTTTACATATTATTTGTAAATAAAATAACGCTGTAAATGTATTGCGTTTCTTGAACATGTACCAACGAACATGCAAAAAATAAAATTATTGTTAGAGGCACATCTGATTCGAGACGTTTTGTAACAGATGGTGTTTCGATCCTGCAATGCAGGTTGTGATGTACCGTGCCTGAAACTCGCTTTTACAAATCAGGGAAAGTGACAGGTGCTTGTCTAAAAAGTCAAATGTATAAATCTTCTTGTCTCTTTCCTTTTTCAGACAGGTTTTTTATTAAGAGCATGTTTACCGGTGTCTTTATTCTGTAAATTGTGAAAAAAATAGAAAATTTCAAACTAAAGACAGAAAAATGTAATTTACTGGCGAGCTGTACTTTATTCACATTCAAAAATTTTAAAGATACGGTCGTCAACGACCGAAAATTCCGAAAAATGCGGTCGTGGACGCCCGTATCTTTAAAAACCATCCGTATTTCTGAAACGGAATAATTGGCCACTAGGCCAATGAGAGGGCGACGATTGGCAAAAGGAGTGGGCTTGGAATTTTATTTCCTTTACGAGCTCGCGAAAGTTCTCGTTTCTTGCCACAACTCCGTCCCCTTGAATAAAAAATCGATTGAAGTGCACCTCGCAGCTTCATTCATTCGATTCAAAATCCTGCCCTCAACGCATTCACTTCGTCGCCATTCGAATCGGTCTATATCTGCTCCACTGCTTTCGCATAATTGATGGGTAGAGGAAGCGATTGGAACGAAGTTGAGCTCGGACACTTCTCGCGTTCTTGGCTGTACGCGTCTGAGGGTCCGGTCACTAGTATCAATCAGACAGCGGAAAGGTCCAAGGAGGCTATTTCCAACAAGCTATTCGAGCCGGGACCAGAAAACCCACCGGAAAAGCCATACGGAGCACGAACACCAAAATATGTGCCATCAAAATTTGATTAAGTCTCTGCAGATCTTCAAAATGTCCGCATTGCCAATTAAATGGTTCGCGCATGCAAACCTACGGGGTCACTGAAGATGAAGTGCTGTCCATGGCAATTTAGAAGAACCTCGGGAAGCTCCACACCATGTAGTACGACGCGAGCTCGTTTCCGCACAACTTGTGGGAAACCCACCTCACGCGGAAGGCCCTGCGCTTTCATCCCTTCATACCACAGACAGTCATCGCCAAGACCCGACAGGGACCCATCGTGAACCATCATAGCGATTGCCTCGTCGCTTTCGTCGCTTAAGTTGCTTAAATCGTGGAGCGACAGAATTTCCGGGTTTTCCTGAATTCACAGAAGAGACGTTGACCTACTGCAAAACATTCTGTGCCAGTAATGTTACTGAGAGAAAAATAAAGATAGATTTATGATGTGTGTCAACGAAATTCAGAAATGTTTCTGCACCCAATAAAATTTTCACAAGTTATACAGTAAAGATAAAAATAGAGCAACAGGTAAATATGCTCTAATGGTTTATATAATAAACGGATTATCATTTATCTACTGAAGACATGAATTCCAAAGAGAGTGATAATGGGAATCGAGAGATAGAATTTAAGAAAGTCAGCATTATTCAAATAGAAAATCAAAATAGTAGGAGAGATTTACAATCAAAATAACTAGAAGGACATGCAGTGTATTATCAATAGGAGATTTTAGGTCGAGTAATTTTCACAGTCGCTACAATTTATTTTGGATGCATCACACCGGTCTTACGTCATGTGCTCTCGCAGTTTAAGAAATGGTGAATTGGGTTCTCTTATCATGATGTGCGCGGGTAGTATTTTGAAATGACAAATTCGTTACGTGCCCGTCCAGTAGATTTTTACAGACTGATCTTCAGATAAATATCTCTACCTATTTTCCATGTTCAAGAACTGAGTGTGCGTATTATATAATCACTAATCTTGTTTGCTGTTTCCAACCTATCTGAAAAGTAGATGCACGAAACAATTTTCACCCTCAAACTCACTTTTACACATTATCTAGCAGTATTTGAATACTATCCTATTAGGTCTTCACTGTGTAATTACAGTGACAACAGATTTCTTCCTTCTTCTTATATATGATGTGACATGAAATCAACACCTAGGTATTGTTAAAATTGTACATGTAATAGTTGTGGAAAATGGTAAATTATTACAAAGGTATTTTTAGTAAAAGGAAGTGATAGTTTTACAACTCAAGATTACTGAAATGTTAAACAAGCGAGAGTGTAAAATAATTAATACAAGACTAATGTTGAAAAAGCGATCGTGTAAAATAATTAATACAAGACAAATGTTAAACAAGTAATAATTTAACACTCTTAAGGTTTAGGTTTATTTATATTAAGATTCCTGGTCTTTGAATAATCATATAAGTAGCAATGATGAAATAATAAAAAACGGATCGAAAAAGAAGAACATTCAATTAGGGACAACCAAACGAAGATAACTGAGTTGAACATACTCTGTACTAATATCAATAACATCGTATTCCATCTGCTGTGACTATCGCGTCGAACTCAGAGCCCTAAATAGTTTTCCTTACAAGGAACATTAAATAAGGTAACTACACAACATAAAAACGATACTAAATAGAGAATAGTTTATCAATAAAGTTAATTAATGATGGATAATAGAATATACCACAGTAACCCTATTCATTTTTAGTTATGGGTATAGGGCAGAAACACGCAAATAGTCTTCCGAATCGACCGAGGTTTTCATAGGACGCAAAATCTGCTCCATGGACAGACGCAAAAGACGATCAAGAAGAATATTGCAACAGTGTCGGCTTATCGGAATCTTTCTATAATGCGATTTCAGATGGAAATGGAAATAAGATACCAGCAACGCTACGGTCCATATGCTTAAAAAGTCAGCTTTATGGCCACACTAAAGATCAATGTACAGGAATAACAGAAGCTCAACTTTTATTTCCAGGTGAACTACAGTTAATTGTGGACTGTATTCGCTGCGTGGTTCATTTGGAAAAATCTATAAGTTTATACTTTATTTATAATTACTTCCAACTTGTCTAGGGAGTTACAAGCAACGTGTAAAACAGTAAATATAATTCAATTTTTCAAAAATAAAATTCTTCGACGCGTTGCAAAGTGGTTCGTAGTCAAGTGTTAATTTCATGTTTTCTACGAATGATTGTAACGTGTCGGAGCAGTTACAAGTAATATTTTCGACGTATTACTTGTAACGCGTCAGACGCCTTACAAGTAATGAGTAAAAACATTCAAATATAACTACGAACGTATTACACCTTATTGATCGATAACATTAAAGTAGCACTACAAATTTGTTACATCTGATAGGTCGATAAAATTAAAGTAACACTGCAGGAGTATTACATCTAAAGAATCGAAAAGTTAAAGTAGTACTGCGGACGTATTACATCTAATTAATCGAAAGCATTAAAGTAGTACTGCAGACGTATTACATCTAATTCGTCCTCAAATTACTTGTAACGCTACAAAGAGAATGCATATAGTATACGACATGAAAAAATCAGTTTCTTTATGGGGAATATGTATCTGTATCTATGTATTAAACGATATATACATACACCAAAAACTCAATTTATCGAATTTTACTATTGTTTCACGACATTCGCAGTGGGAATCCCATCCAACGGGATATAATAAATACTCCTTCTCCTTCCAGAACACTTCCACTGTGCCTAATACCATTTTCGTATGTGTCATGTGTACACCGATCATTGCCATAGTGAAGGACAGAGACTCTGCGTACGGTAGAATTTAGTTTAAAAAGTTGATTATTGAAAGCTGAAAGAGTTAGTTTGAACGAACGTTCGACTTGTGTATTTTCATTAAGACTCAAGGAAATCGCCCATACATTATAGGATCCAGTGATTGAAATAATTCCAACTATTGCAAAATAGGCGACAGCAAAATAGGCGACAGTAGTCTCTGATATGTCTTGATCCGAAGGGTCATGAACTTGAAAAACTTGTTGTATCAGATCTGATTGTCGAATACATATATGTATGACTTTTCCGACGTAGAGTTGATGATATGGGTAAGTCCGTGTTTTTGTTGACCTGTCTTCTTTCAGGACATATAATGCAGAACAGAACTCGGATATGGTTGAAATATTGTTGTTCGTGACATAATTCAGCAAACTATTACCTTTTTAGATCATTTCTTGGTGGGGAGACCGTTCAACACCCTTTCTCATCCAATTCCTTCCTTGAAGTTCTCGTGGTAGCTGGTAAGTTGATCTATCTAAAAGTCGTAAGCGGAATGGTTCATATGAGAGGATGTGGTAATATTTCACCTTCTATTGCTTTTTGGGGCGGTGTTGGTGCTTGCGAAATAGATGGAGAAGGGTTGTATTCCGTAATTAATATTTGATCCAGTGTTGTAGGCGGATCAACATCATTCTCTATCGATAAATCTACTGGAAGTGGGGGCTGAGAAATGCCTATATCTTCAAATGTTTCGTTATTACCGGTAGAACACAATTTTCTGTGTATAACATCATCCCTATCATCATTAGTACCGACAGAAACATGAAAATCAATACGATCGGATTGTTATGCATTGCTATGTGGGACATGTTCAGAGTTTGTAGTAGTGGGATGAGGATCCTCTTCTTGAGATGGTAGGTCGGAGACATTTGTAACAGGAGCAGTTGTCAGGCATGGTTGTGGTGTGTAAATGCTGTACCAATCTGGTCGAGATAATTGGCGACGTCTTATATTGCGGATGTATTCATTTTCTGTCCAGTGGGGTTTGCGTAGCATGTTCAGTCCAGTTTTAGTTAAATAATGAAATTTTGAATTCGGAAGGGAAGAACAGAGAAGATGTCGATCGGTATTACCTGATGTTGAATTCGATAAGCGAAGAAAAATGCTAAAGGTAAGCATTCAATGGAAAATTTTTTCCTTCCTGAAATCACACTGTCAGTAAATTTGTGGAGATGCACCCATATGTTTCATCAATTTAAAATTCAATGCAAGAAGGGAGTTGGAGCTAATGTAACGAAATGTCTCCAAAAATGACGTAATGCCGAAGATGAGGGAGTTTGGACCAAGATTTGGAGAGGTTAGGTCATATAATGGTTCCGAAAATGATGTAATGCCGAAGATGACGGGGTTTTGTCGTTCTGATTGAGAGTGTGGAATGACAATATTGATGAGAGAAAGACAATCGAGACCGGTTACTTTCTCTCGTCGAGCTATTTAATAGTCATTAAAGAGCCCAAGTACATGAAATTGTAACGTGTCATGTGCTTCAGCGCGGTACATGATAAGTGTGAAATAGAAGGTCTCACTGAGAGTTGTTGTAAAAATTATCGGTTTTTGACACCAGAAAATTGTTACGGGATTATGACTATTAACATAGCCGAATTATTTTAGAATGTTGGTCACGTTGTCTAGATGACCTTTATCAGGGACGGAGTGCTTGTAAACTACCATTTGCATTATTTTTACTTGAATTTTGTGTATTGTGTAATCTTCCAGTACTATTTTTGTGCTCTCTACACCGGGGCCTGATGACTACATTTCATTTTCTGTGGAAGTTATATTTTCACTCATTTTACAACATGTGCGATGATTGTGTTCTGTTTTTTATTCAAACCACTTTCCCTCTTATAACTGTTATTTTTAAAGATGATATAATGATGTTTTTGTTGATACTGTTGTAATGAAAAGTATAATAATAACATATATACATATATTATAATATTATGTTCAATTATTAGATGAAAGTATTAATTGAATGAGATGAATGTATTGCATAAAATTGTTTAATTACTTGTTCCAATGTATATTCCGGAATATGCATCGAAACTGGAGCCGTTTTGGAACTTTTAAAACGTCGGCGGATTGTACGAAAATCAAGCTTTTGGATCGAAATAAAATCTTTTTTTCCAAAAGAAAAGGTTTTACACGTGGACCTGTGAAATTAAAACACCTCTCCGCGGCTCGGGAATGTCACGTGTAACTACAATTTTTGAGATACATTTTCCACAGAATACATGTCCTTTACCAGTTGCAACATTTTTTGCAACTGATTACAACAAGTATGTGCTGCATCATGACGTACTTTTGAATGCAGATTGGATCATGGTCTCATAGGATTTCTGAAATTGTTGTAAACTCAATAAAAAAATACTCAATAATCTTAAATAAATTGTGTGAGAGGTGTCTTCTGCGCTCGAGCAGCAGTTTGACGATAAACATTGAAATGTTTATCGTGCGTCTCTCTCATGGTCCTGAACTTGACTTGATGGATGAGGTATATCGTGGTTGTGGTGATGGAAATGATGGATGATGGATGATAGTAAAAACGATATTCAAACCCAACAATCCGAATGTAATGAGAAGAAAAATTTGATTTTGTTTTTTTGTCGGCTGTGCGCGCAGAATGATTAAATGAATCGAATTGATAAAATTTTTATAAACTCTTTTTTTTTATGTTTTTTTAAAAAAACATGCAACTGTAAACACAGGATAATTGAAAATATATATTCAATTACTTATTACTAATTTGTAATAAATAATTTATTACAATTATCGTGTTTACAGTTACATGTGTACTGTATGAAATTGATGTGAATTTAAATTTCGTGAATTGGGGCTACTTTTTCGTTTCATTTAGTTTTTCTTCATTTTCTTGTCTGACCGCATCTTTTATTTGCCATCTTTCTCACTATCTTCATTTCCATCAATAAAACCGCCGCCGCCATTTTCAGGATCTACTGCAACTGCAACTGCAACTACTACTGCAACTTTAACTAAAAAACCAAAACCACCGACGACGACAACAACAGCTGTGCTATTCATACACCATCTACACCCCCACATCATCCACATCATCCACAAAATCTCAACTTCATTTCTTAAAAAGAAAACACTTGCAAATTTTGGTATTATGGTGGTGCATGGCATAGCCCGCATTTATGGACAACAATATGATGAATATTTCACTGGAAAGAATTAAGAACGTTCTATCGTTGTGAGAAAGGTAATACATCCCCGCAAATGGGACATTAACATTTAGATAATGATTCATTGTTGTTTGATTTCACCAACGAAAGGAGGGCGTTTATTTGTGCAGATATATTATGCGGGATAAGAATACATGTCTTCGATTCTTGATAATGTAGTATTTGAACAAGTAGAAGCGGTGATGAAACCAAGATATTTTTCATCTGAATCCTTGAATGGTATTTTCCGGTCCACCCCGCCCAGCTACGAAAATCTCAATTTTGTTAGATATACTACCTACTGAACGTACAACTAGACGAAGTCGAAAAAAGTATGTCAGTTTCATGGAACAGAAAGATGAGTTATTGTCCAAGCCAGAAGGTACTAAGAGCCAAACCAATACATATCTATACTTTAACTCATCGGACAAAAAGGACAATGTTAATGATGGAAATGCCAATCCCTTCGAAGTTGGAACTGACGGGAAGATTGATCCTGTCGCTACTCAAAAGCTTATGTCGGGTGCTTCACTTGTCAGTCGAACCACAAAGACACCCAAAATAGAGAATCCCGCTGGAATTCTAAGGACCATCAGGAAGTCTACCGATAATTCAATCGATAGTATGGAATAAATTAATTATGCAACAATGCAAAGATCTGGAATATATCCAAACTTCAGTGGATACAAGATATATTGTTCCAGTCGATCCTCTCTTCTCTCTCACACACCAGGGGCAAATCCACCTCTTCCTCCTCAGCCAGAAAGTGAACCACTTCTGATGGTATGCATGAGTCTCCCCACCTGACCTCTGTCTTTTGTAAGGATGAAACTACTTCCATTTTGAAGGGATTAGACCAGGACAATTAT
>JAULBU010039440.1:0-14762 GCA_032358235.1 Odonthalia washingtoniensis | reverse complement strand
AACATCCCGTCCACAATGGCATTACCAGTACAATTCTCTGCCAACAGCGCTGTATACAGGCCTTCTCCATCACGCGGGAAAATAAGCATTGCAATTCGTCCGGTACACACATCCATGGCTTTGACAAGTTCCTTTTTGCATTTCAGTGGTATTTCCCGCACTGACCCGTATGTTTGTAACTGCACAGGAAGGTTTGTGAATGTGAAACGCGTGATTTTCGTAGGTTGAAAAAGTTTGCGGGTTGCAGCAGAAAATGATTTTTCCATACCTGTGTACAATCGATCAGTTCATCCATGTTGATAACGGTTTCATCAACATTGTCAGTAGTTTCACATGTTATAATAGAATCCATTTTGGAACAGATGGTGACAAAGAAAAGCGAGGTGGTTAGTGACAGTTCCGTGCTAAATCTTGTTAAATGGATATTTTTGTCATTTCCGAAACATTTACAGATAGCCCGTCATACATTTGAATGCTACTTACCATTCGACTTGTTTCTTTCAAACGCAAACACACCGAAGTCAGCCGGTTTGTGAATTATCGCGTTACCTCCATTTCGGAAAAATCTCTCAAGATCTTTCCTTCTATTCAAATGATTGGTTTCCACGATTACAATATAATTGGAATGAAGGGACCACAACTTTTCTTCAAACATTCATAGTCTGCCTTGCGTTATCGTGTGTCCCCGAGTTCCGACACAATTAGACGGTGGGTGTCACAACTGGAGTGACAATTCCAATCTGTCCACCACCTTCTGTTAGACAGTACGAATTTTCAAACAATACAATACTTGTTTTTTCAATATTGCTTCACTTCTTCTTCGTTGATGGATGATTTTCCCCGTCCCTTCATTCCCCACGCTCAGTAACATGGTTTCAGTCATCATTTATGCACATCATTGTGTAACTGGGAAAATTGTTAATATTGCTGACTTTTCCCAGTCCTATCTCGCCTTTCCCCCTTCTTCACTTCGTCACTACACGGCGGTCTATACACGTTCATTTTTATCGGTACAATTATATATACTATACTACATATCCACTACTTACAGAACGATCCACGTTCTCAATTTTTAGACCCGTTCCCCAGGTATGTACAACTATGTATACGAACGCTATCACTATTACACCTACCTCGTCTTATTTAGACTGTTACCTTACGTATTGTCACGCATTTATTATTATTACAATAGACTTCCGACAAACATTATCAATTCCTATACAGTGCCAGCCCACGCTTCCCTATTGATTCAAAGTATTTCAAGGAATACAGTTTTTTCGGAAACACAGTTTTTGTGTTTCCCGTCTCAACCGAAATTCAGTTAGAAGCACACCTCCATCACACCGAAATCGAGGCATTTATTCTCTACCATGCGAACCTTACCGCGATTGCCTTCAACTTTTCTGTGCAGATACATCAACGCATCAAATTTCTTCACATATATTTTATTTTAAAATCGGCCGAGGTCACCCCCAGTACAGGTCATAGATTTTGTGCCACTGACATGCTACTTACCCACTACAGCATCAGTTAAAATTAAAAATTATCTGTACTATTTTTTGTCTCAATGGGTCAAAAATGATCTATATTAGAGGAAATAATTTCCTTATCCCTGAATTATTTACGTTATGTTGACCACAGTAACAATTAAATTTAATAATATTTAATGGGAAGTCCCCCTTTTCTAGAAAAAGGATAGACCACTTGAAGTGGTTTATTTTTTAAGAGTGATTTTATATTATAAGTGGCAAGTTGGTAACACGTTTTTTCAGAATGGAAATAGCTATTCCGTTGGCCGCCCACTGCCGATTGTGATGAAATAGGCTTTTTTGAAAGCAAAGTTACTCCTTGTTGTTACTGCGAAGGCTTCAGGTAAAATGATAAGTTTCTGAAAAGGTATGCTCGAAAAACTGAGATTCATCAAACTCCTTTTAACGTCTTTAGTAGGTTTTGAGGAAAAGTCTGAGACTTTTCCAATGACATGTGTAAACATTTATGAAATGAGCCAATGATATGAAAGGATTTCATGTGTAAGATTATGAAAAGTACAGTTTGGAAGGGATAGCACGAAATCCTGGGAGCATGTGAGGTAGAAATTATATGTGAATATGTGACTGTCACAACGTTACTTGTCGGAGGTAGGGAGGCGTTTCAATTTAAAATTACAGACGGGGCTTGTAGAAACAACGATGGTAATGCAGTATTGGTGTTGGTCGAAGAAAAACACATGATCGCATACACGGTGTGGCGATGGTGCAAAAAACGGAAAACATTTAGTGACCTGTTGAATGTTGGAACCATGAAAAAACATAAAAAATGTGGTAAGAAAAAGCCGTCAACACCGTTTACGAGCGAAAAATCACGGTTGTGGTAAAATTATTAATTTTGTCAGCGAAAAGATGCGGAATAAAGCAACAGCGTAATGTACTTCTATGGGTATCTACAGCATGTATATCAGGCGACGTTCATTCGGAGATTTGTGTCTGAACCATTACTGGAAGTGGAAAGCGGTGTGTGCAACAGGTTGACCTTTCTTGTATGAACAACGTGCATACCTTACGTAATCTTCGAATTGATGTAATTTGAAAAGAAGTCGTTGGAAAATAATTTCAAAAATTTCAGTTGACATGGTAAGTGCATGTTCGAATCAACCGATTACGTAGCATATAAGAAGTTGTTGTCATGTGATGGCATGCCATGAAAAACAATTACCCCTCTTCCATTATTGATTAACACTTTCTAAGCGAAAAATATTTCTCACGAAGTACACTTTCTAACAATCGGATTATCGTTATCATATTTGGATTTATGAAAACCACAAAACAATGAACAACGACATGGAATGCGAACAAAATAACAATGACCTTAATGTTGACATTGACTTCAAACCATATTTTATTGAAGCACAGGGCAATATGCGCGAATTTAGCAGCTTCAAGAAACGATTTTTTCAACGTGCAAAAGTATCAGATTTACGTTTAGACACATACCGAACAAACTATTAAAATTTAAGACTATACGTGATGTGTCAAAGAAATGCAAAGAAGGCTTATTGCTGGCAACATACCATTGTCTACGAAAGGTAACTCAATTAATATTTCAGAGCGTTGGGGAAGGGCTATACCGCGAATTGATAAAAAGCAAGTCTGAGAACAGCAACATAGTAGAAGGAATGGTGCAAATTTAACAAAAACAAAAAAAGGAAGTATTGAAAAACGAATGTTAAGGGCATGTTTACTTGCCCATTTATGAGCTAATGAAGTTCAGGATTTATGGGAGGATAAGTACGATAGTGTGCTGGATGTTGAAGATTCCGAAAGTTCTGGTATGGAGGACGATGAAGATAATGACAATGAATTGACATATCCTGTATCTGCAGCAGGTAATGAAGGTGGAGGTATGAATCGAACCGACAATGATAGTGGCGGAGGGTGCAGAAGCAGTACAGTGGTAAAGAGATCGAGGATTAGTGGTGCATTTTGTATGGCGAGAAAGACAGGCCGTGACGATTGGATAAGTTTAATGAAGAGCAGTAAATTAGAAACTCATAAATATGGTAGGAAACACTTTTCTTATATGGAAATAAAAGTATATGTCAAATTTCTGTACAGATCAGACAATGTTCAAAACTTGTTGTGGGGAACTCATCTTGTTAGAAGTGATGGCAAGGCAACTAAATTTCCATGTGTAGTACGAAAAATGTCGATTATCAGTATGTGGCGTAAATATGTGTGGGAACCAGTAGAATCATACCCGTATCGAAACGTAAGAAAACTGTGTTTATGAATCTGGTGCGATCATTGACGGAAAAAGAGATGAAACAATTAGCATGCATAGATTACGTATCATGTGCATTGGTACACGACAATCTTGTTGAAGTTAAAAATGTGATAAAAACAATGTGGCAAATAATCAAAAAGAAAGAGAAATGATGTCTAAAGTACTTGGTGTATCTGAATTTCTGCGTTATCATTACTTTGCCCACTTATCCATTGATAGTGAAGATCCTATTCACAACGTAAAATTTAGTTTATTGAGTGGAAGTGGAAATGAATGTCGATATGCAGAATGTTGTGAATGCCAAAGCATCTTCAAAGTGATGGACGAGGTGTTCACATTAGTTGATGGTAATGATGTAAATTATTAATGTGCTATTGCGGAATGTAAAAAAATTCTGTTACACATTGGACATGTAAACAGGCCTACCGTTCAGAATCACAGAATTGGGACAATTATGAGTAAGTTAAACGAACAAGATACAGGGCCTGCTGCTGATATTTACATGGACTACAAAATGAAAATGAACCCTATACGTCATGAAAATATACGAAGGGACGTATTGGTGAGAGCGTATCCATATTCGGGTCCCATGTTTAAAACTTTTCTATTAGATGGCATGTCGCTTAAAAATATGATAACCAGTTGTCCACTGTGGATTTAATTGGTTATTTAGCTGTTGATACAGACGACGGAAATAATTGTTCTGTGGAAAAAGTAGGTGATGGTTGTTCAACTGATTATCCATAAGCAGATGGAACAACGGGTAGTAACCAATCAGTCAACATTACAAATGAGTTAAATGGTGTGAGGGCGTTGTCGAACAGGCTGAATGTAAATTTGGAAAATGCTTTGTTTACTGGAGAAGTTAGTAGAGTGAAAATTCTGTACATGCATGATATGCATCATTGGAAAATGGGAGAGTTGTTGGATGTAAGGAATTCTGCAGCCAATGCTACAGCAGAAATACTATAGAGGTAACGACAATAAACAACAAATTATAAGTGATGAGGGTTGTGATGATATTGGAGGAGAGGGAGAGGAAAGTGAGGAAATTTTTTCAGAGGAAAGGTTATGAAGGAAATGAAGACAACGATCATTATGCAAGAGATGGAAGCGGAATGTTAATGCGAGGATCATTAATCAATACGTTTTTACATGTGATAAATGTAACGTATTATATAGGTCTAAAACAGAAATGGAAAAACATAATGAGAAATGCTGTGGTGAAAATGATGATGAAACCACGTTGAAGAGGGCTGTAGAAATTGCTGCAGAATGTATATAAAAACGGAGTGATATAAGGTTGTATACACGTATGCAAAACAATCCATTGTTGATGATAGCAGAGGAGAGTATCGGATCAGAATATTTGAAATTGGAACATGGTTGGGGGCAATGCGACCGAAGTGGGGAGAAAGTTTGGGGTTGAATAACCTGGACATATATCTTCCTCAAATTAGAAAATGGTTCGAAGAAGGTAATGTTGAGCCCGGCAAAAAGATGAGCTAATAAATGATGCGCAAGGCCTTGCAGGTTGCGAAGCCATCACAATACAATATACCGACAGAACACCAAATTTGCTCAAAGCAGCAATCCGGCCAGTAATTTGGTGTTCTGTTGGGATATTGTATTGTGGTATTTTTTTGGTCTTGTACACTTGAAGTGTACAAGACAAAAAATTGTGGGTGCCGAAAATAATTTACAAATGGATCAAATTTGTGATACAGGTGTTGAGAATAGCGCTGCGGGTTCAAACGATGTTATAGATTTACAACATGCAGAAAGTATGTGAGCAACAGTTGCAGATGGCACAGCTGTTACAGTACCACTAATTCCATCACGACGAGTTATGCTGAAAAAGTATGCTGATATTGTGTTACCGATGGTAGTTGAGGAGAAAACACTTGCACCTAGTAAATCATGGGAAAGGCTTGTTGAAAGAATGAAATTAGATATCAGTGATCTACTAGCAGACTTCCCACGATGCTGGCAAGTGCAGAATACGGTTAACCATTTGGAGTACAAATTAGAAATATCACGTAACTCGTAAGGAAACATGTCACCATATAGTAATATAACATCATGTTTTATTTTGTGATGGGATGTAGTTGAAGTAGTAATATAATATGATTTTAAACGTAAATTGTTTGAGTGTTGACATTTTTCCAGTTATAATAATTCTTGTTATTGAAATTAATAAAGTACGTATATGATGCTCCGATGTCAATAAATTTTGTGCTTTACCACTAGATGGTTAATAGTGACTATTATATAATCAATTATGTAATTTTATGTTAACAAAAGTCTCCTTTGCGTACATGTCCATTAGATTCCGAACCAGCTCCATTTAAACATTCCTTTGTACTACAAACTATTTGATATAATGATATCGAAGTGTTTGTCAATAGTATTTGATATACTGAAACATCGATTTTTAATCACCGTTTACTCTGATGTTCGCTATCATCAACAACATTGTTATGTTCA
The DNA here is from genome assembly GCA_032358235.1 of Odonthalia washingtoniensis. Classification (NCBI taxonomy): domain Eukaryota; phylum Rhodophyta; class Florideophyceae; order Ceramiales; family Rhodomelaceae; genus Odonthalia; species Odonthalia washingtoniensis. The sequence continues at coordinate 8,495 of JAULBU010039440.1, read as the reverse complement.
ATCCCCAACATTTAATGTTGGAACAATTTCATAAGTTGGGGACGCAGATGGATGATCTCCACCACAAAACGCATGCATACTAGTGTGTTGAGATAATGAACAGGTCGGTTCTGTACAAGGTTGTGGTTAGGGACCAGATTGGGATAGAAGGACACGTGCAGTCGAACAAAAACACCTGGGGTAATTGTGAAAACAATAATTTGTTGAAATGATGACCAACTTATAAATCAGTTTTATGAACTCTGCTAATTGATTACAAAGCACTGTCGACCTAAAACAATTATTTTAATGGCCTATACTATACAGAATCTTGATTACATGCAGAAGTAAGAATTTTACGTTATGTTTTGGCATTCGCAACTTGTACCTGCCGGAAAAACATATGTACAAAATAATAGAAATGAGATGCCAATTTGGAAACAATAGGATAATTAAAAATACATATGTTTCATGTTATCAAATCATATTAATGAATGTCAGAAAAATTTGCCAGATTTCCATCTTTTTGACTGCAAAAACAACGTTTTGATTAATTATTCCTTATAAAGTATATGCTGAATATAAGGTATGGTTAATACCTGTCTCATGTTTTAACCTTTGTAAAAACAAATGACAATACCAATGATTACCATGTTTCATACGGCATTAACAAGATTGGTATTAATTACACCAAATTTCGTATATGCTGCATCCATTTATTGCTTAATGCACGTCCCGTCTGTTAACTCGCTGTGCACGAAAATGACGATACCAATGCAAATTGTGGATATGATTCCTCGCCCCTTTGATATGCATCGATGTAATGACTGAAATATCGTCATAATTCCACAGAACTTGTAAAAAAAGAAAATAGTACGTCGGTTTACCTTCAAGAACAACAGATTTCATGCCCAATTTCGGTTGATGTTTCATCGTTGATTCGTTGATGATGAAGGTTGAAAATTGTTGATTTTGACAGAACTGGTTCTAGACATAATTACAAAAGTTACGAATGCTGCCTCTAAATATTTCCTCGGGTCTCACTAAATTTTTATTTGTTTCAATTGTTTTCCATTTCGCATTTCTGTTTTTTTACCATTGGTTTTGGTTTAGGCGTGCCAGTTGTGATGATGATGGTTGAAAACAAAAATAATTAATAAAAAATTTAGAAGAAAAGATAGGTTTCATATAACATAGCGTATATCATGACCTGAACACAAAACTATGATTTGTGTAACAACAGCAATGGTAAATTATTGGAATTGCAGTTACCATGAACAGTTGCTAATGACCAATCATTTCAGAGGAAATGGTTCCTCTTGATTGCTTAAATTACTTGAAATCTGAGGCAGTGTTTCGAACAAATGAACTGGGTTGCACTTCTTCGTCCAAAACCTTACAGCTGGTATTCTGTGCCATTACAGGTAGATTTCAAAATCTACCGTGTTGAATTGTTTTCATAATACCCACACTATTATAAATTTTTATTTCTGTCTGATGAAGGAACGTTTTGCAATGCAAATTTTCGCTTTTCCTATTTTAATATTGGCCGAAATTATTTGTTTGTCATGCATGATAACAAAGTGGTAATGACACTTCATTGTCTTGCATATTGTCCTTATTATTTATTACAATATCCGACAAAGTAGAAGTCGTTGCCCACAACTTGATGCGAGCATTTTCACGTCGATGTTTACCTTGTCTTTACCGCTTTTTCTCTGCCCCTCTTCCCCATTCTATTCCTTCTTATACCCGTCTATATCTTCAACGTAATGTCGTCATCATTTCGCGTGTATCGTCATTGTATTTTTTCTTTCATGGTGGGCAGACGTATTATCATTCGATAGCACTGCCAAAATAATATAGTTATTTAAATTACCAACTACATGAACATCACATTGACCGTCTTACGAAATGAAGAAACAGAAACAACAACAGTTACATTTCCATGTCATTGCCTAGTTTTTTATATTTCTTCTCATTAACAGCAAGCACCCAGAACTTCTTCTAAAGGTAATCATTTCATTGATATTGATAAAACATCTTTTCCACATCCCGTTCTTGTCATCCGTATTCATGGATTATTTCATGACTCCCATGCCATAACAAGAAAAGAACTTGACATATCTGACTCAACTCACTGTTTTTTAATATCTTATGTTCATGACTGTTTAATCAAACTTAAACGTCTATTATTTGATGCTTCCTTGTCTACTTTTGCATCACCTTCATAACTAAAACAATCATCATCAATAATCACCGCATGCAGAATTGGAATAAATACTTTCTTTTCATATTTACAAAAAATGAAAAAGGCACGGTTTTCAATTTTAACAACAATTGACTAAATATCGACGTTACTTCAGATAGTAATAGTACATACTAAAATTTCCTATTATTATCTTCACAACAATATTTATATAAAACAAATAGATATATACCCTATAAACTATCAAGAAATTAGTAACTTAACAGTTTCAAATGCAGATGTTGCTATAACCGGGATTACACGTCTTTCTACTGGTGCGTTAGTATCTAATTAATTAGATGCTTTGCTATTTAGTGCATGCCATGCATTAAATACCAGTCCAGTGGACTGGAGATGTTTTATATCGTGCACTTTTACCTCAGTTATAAAAACTTGAGGATGCTATTGCTAAAATGAATATAATTAATACAATTTTCTAACACACAGATACACAATTTTTATACATTTTTATAAATGAGACTATAGCTTATCATGCAGGTGGTATTATTGCTTTAACATATAAAATAGATGTTCTGTTGTGTGCATATTTTTTAAATGGTGGGACTGAGACACTATTGGCGTTGCATTCAGCACCTTATACAAGAACATCTGAAATTGGCGGTCGATGGTTCCGAATAACAGATTCATATACATTAACCTTAAAACTGATTTGAATTTTAACTACAGTTGGATACAAAAATAACAAAATTGAGTAATATTATATTGTTGGTGCTGATGGAGAACGATATCCATTGACGTCATCTAATTAATTACCACAGTTGATATTGTCTATGGGCTTGTGCAACATATGTACATGTCGCGCTTCCATGAAATTCATATTGTTGTGATGTCAAGGTATTTCCTTACTTGAAAAAGGTTTGAGTGGTTGTAGCAGCAGTATCTGTAATCTTTATACACCACGTTTTCTTATATTAGTATCTAATGGCGTATTACTGTTAATACGTGCTGATGACGTTTGTAACATTCATCTTTATAATTAACATCATGATCAATATGGTAATTTTTTTACCATTTTTAGAATATTACTGCGATCGTGAGCCGAGCGATGAATTATATTCTTGGCAACTATTATTATGTTTGCATGTCTGTTTCATGTATGCGATCATTTAATCAACTTCTTTTATCTCTGAAGTGATATCAACAATAATGTCACCAACAGTTGTTATATGAATTAGTACGAAAAATGAAGCTGAGTAATGGTTAGAACATGATGCCGAAGTTTATTCATTGACTAGGTGTTAATGGGGGTCTTGTTATACATTATGTTGTCAATACAAGTATACATTACACACAGAATCACGACTAACGGAGATACTGAATAGAACAAAGCAATCCCTAATTAACGCGTGAGCGAACCAGTGTGATCCAGCGTGACGAAACGTGACTATTGACGAATAGTAGTAACATAAAAGAGGAAGAAAAACAGATTGGGATAATATCAAGGAGGACATTGGATCGATATTCTAGAAAGGGGGAGGACAACGAACCAGTAGCAAAAGGACGTTTAGTGCAGAAATGTGACACTCAACAGTCTTCGCTAACTTACACTGGATAGTGTACAGTACTATATAGTAACTAAGTTCAACCGCCGTCGTAACACACGAATCGAGATGCGACACTAAAGCATTAATTTGGTATTAAACCACCTCCAGCCCTTTTGAGGAAGAGGACGTGTTCGATAAAAACAACGGAGCAAACGAACATAAGATAGCCACTCATTTCAAACGCTCTCTACCTTAATTTCTATCTGATTAAAAGTCTGGAAGCTTTACCACAAGCTAAGCTATCAAAAATTACTACAATGAGTAACAACTATGAATCTACAAAAAACCAATCGTGTCTAAGAGACCTACGCAGATACGCGCTGGGTGAGGATTTCAACATGTGGAAGAAAAACTTCTGTCAGGAGAGGTATAGAAAAAGATCCACAGGTTTTTTCTTATGATGACAAATCAAACTACATAACCGTACAAGCCGCAAGTAAGTTCTATATAATCAAGAACACAGAAAATGAGGTTGAAAATGTAGAAGCACAAGAAAAAAATTCAGAAGAAGAAATTTTAACAGAAAGCTACTAAATTCGTTGTCTCGCATAGGAAACGGTTCATTGCTTAGAGGAATTACAACAATAGGGTGACAAAGGCGTGATTTAGGCTGCACTGATTGAACAATGCCAATCAACGAATGATCATACGCTCAGAGAGATCGACCAACAACTGCTGAACATCGAAATACTGTCCACAGAAAGACTAGCAAGCTACCAAGGACTAGTGCAGTAGCTGACGAAACGACTGGCTGGGACGGAGTACGCAATGACTGACGCCCACAAATAAGGCATACTTACACATGGACTGCTAACCGTGTACAAAACAATAGTCAAGATGATAAATCTATCTCTCGTGCGAGCTCCTTATCACGAACTAATTGCAAAATGTCGTGAACTAGCGAAAGAGGATTAGGTAATTCAAATGTGCCGCTCGGACGTCAAAAGAAACCAGAATTATCATTCGCTGCTCTGTCTACAGTAGAAAATAAATATGGGAACAAGATACAAACAAAAGTGTTTCAAGGAAGATGCCACTGGTGCCAACGAAGGGGCATATGTGGCACGAGTGCATCAGCAAGAATGCGGGGAAACCGCAAACCAATCCTAAAGCGAATGCGAATGTCGCGCTGTCGAATTGCCCGACCGATCTGTGCGAACTAATGAACGAATAAAGAATATGTAATAATAGAAATAATGATAATACTAATACTAATATATTAATAACAAGTTAATAGTAATATCCAATCCGAATGATTTGTCGAGAAACAGCAATGGATTAATGGATTAAAGTGGCCGAAACGGCGATGATTTTATTCTTACTTGGCAATTATGCAGTTAACGCGTTAAATGATTATGAAAATAAGGGAGGTTCAGATCAGCTGGATCCGTTGTCTGATCCGTGAGTGACTCGATTCCTCCCATCCCTAGATGGCTTTGTGGATTCAATCTCACGATGCTACGCGTAGTATCTCTTTGTACCAACTCTTGTTTCGCAGTTGGAGGAAGCCTGTCGCACGGTTTTTAGTCGCGCGTAGGTTTAATTTTTCTCTCAATGCTTGACTGTCAAGTCGTTGAGTCAGTTGAGGCACTTTGAGTTGAGTCTCCTCTTGCCGTTTTGGAAGCTTTCGTATCGTTCGTTGCAGGTTTTATGGATTCTGGTATTTCGTTAATGTCTACGGACTTCTTTATTGTTTCTCCTCCGGAACGGGCGTGGTATGTATACTTGAATGGATCAAATTCCTGTTCGGGACAAATAGGTCACACACGTGTAGATATTTTCTACAGTCAGTAAGCGATCAGATTACTAAAGCATAAATTTCTGATTAAGTCAAAACGTGTATCGAAGATGGTTTATTTCGATAAATGAATGGTTGTTGTGTTATGCAGTAATACAGTGTATACTGATTTTCTTGTTTTGTGACCTAACTGTTCCCTTAAAGAGCTACCCTGTTGTCTTCCCTCCTGTTTTAGTCGTCGTTTTGGTAAGTTCACTCCTCGTCTCTTATGACGGTTCGTTTTTATACCGAGTGTGTGACATCGTCTCTTCTTCAGACATCTATCATCTTTATAATCTGCGCCGTCTCTCGATCGTAAGCTTCCTCATCATGTGTACTGACCTTCTCTGCTGTCATCATCTGCGTTCTTCTCGTTACGCAAAGTGCACGCCGGCATTCAATTCGAAAAAGGAATCGACATGCGCAGAAAGAAGAAGGTAATTGCAGACAATTTGCATTTTTAGCGAATGACCGCATTTTTAATAAAGTGGAAACAGCTCAGATAAATGAACCCTGATAATAGATTCAGGGGCATCCTACCATTATACAGACAATGCAAAGTTCATTCGCCCAGATCAAACAAGCTCAAAAGGCAAAGTATCCACAGCTGGATATGAGACGTTAGATATAGTAAGGAAAGGTATGAATGAGAAATTTGGCAAATTGAAGCAGGTGCCAAAACTGGGACGATGTCTACTTTCAGTGGGACAACTGACAAAAGAAAATGAAGTCAGACTAAGCTTCATTGAAGGAGACTGTACGATAACTCTTAATAGCATTTGATAACAAGAGGAAAGAAAGGAAAATAACCTTTATAGAACCGAATAACAACCCAAGGCGTTGCAAGTAGTAAAAACATCATCAGAAACAGACTCAATGGATGAGTCCAGATAGTGAAGACGGTGATGATAATCACGAAATGCCAAATGCACTTAAAACTTGGCACAAGCGCTTGGTAAGTTTGTCAGCAATCTGACTGCACTATCTTATTCTACTTGGGCTGCAAGACTTGACGAAGAAAGAATTGAGCAGACCACTCAATTGCAAGCGGTGCATAGAAGGCAAATCGCACGCCAAGCCGTATAAGAAGAAAGCAGGTAAGTGTAAAATACGAACGCAAAGGGCTAGAAAACTGGCCGTATAAGAAGAAAGTAGGTAAGTGTAAAATAAGCACGCAAAGGGCTGGATAACTGGTATACTCTGATACTTATGGGCCGTTCTCAATCCCCGACGTAAATGATGAGCTGTACTTCCAGACGTATATAGACAATAGACAATTACACACGTCTCACTGTATCATTCTTAATGAAATCGAAAATTGATACGATTAGTAACGACAAAAGGTACGTCTCCTTCATGAAAAAGAGGGATATTAAGTACAGACATTGAGGACGGACCAAGGCACCAAGTACAGTTCGAACAAGATTCAAGAGTTCTTACGGACTAACGGCATCTATCATGATCTCACGGGGTGATCTGCGCATGCGCAGCTGCATGCCGCAGAGCGCATGAATAGAACCCGTACAAAAATGGCTCGCACAATGCTCCTGGACGGTGGTCTGCCGAAATTCTGGTGAGGACATGCTATTTTCTACTCTACTATGATTCTTAATAGATGCATGACTGCCACATTTGGAAACAAGAAGACCCCATCCTATCTATTCCCATAAGGAAGTAGATTTGAAGGATTTCAAACCTTTTGGCTGCACTGCACTGATCTACATCCCACTTCCGAATAGAGCGAAGTTGGGTGTGACAGCAGAAAGAGGTACATTAATTGTGATATCTGAAGGGAGGCTGTGTTACAAGGTTTATTGTCATTCAACCAAAAACATCTTCCACGCAAGAGATGTTACATTTTTTGAAGACAAACATCTAGTAGTTGATGCCTCGCCTTCGATAAACCTGAAAAATGGTATTGAGCACTCAACAAAAGATCAGACTCATTCCAACAACACATTATCCTCGAAAGGGCGACCGAGGAAACCCAACCAGAAAATTCTAGATCGAAACCAGCAGCAGTAAATACTGTTCCAAGCCATAGGATCGACGAGAATGAAGAAAAAACACGGTCTACCAAGTCACCGTACCAATGACTGATGTTTTGGATACAGATGCAGTTGATGAGGAGGGCAAAGACAGTTCTCACGATATAGGAGAAGACATCAATATCGTAAATTCAAACAGATTGGAGAATTTAGAAACCTTAAACATGCATGATCACATACACGATGATGCTGTAATCACTGGTAATATTGACATTGACATTGACAAAGTCAATGATGAAGTCGAATCAGATGGAGCAGTTCACAGGCTAATTGAGTCCATAAGGGGCGACATTACTAAAGAAAGAAAGAAGCTTGGACGACCGAACGGATCCAAAAACAAAACCAAGCGCTTAAATATCACAATAGGCAAAGTCACACCGGTGCCACTCCTCAAACTAAAAGGAGGCGCCACAACCAGTAATGCATAACAGCTGCAGCGTTTGGAAAATGGAAGCTCAGAGACCCAAATGTACATACAAGGAGGCGTGATGATGAAAGAAGAAGCCTTGATATCCAACGATGTAGCAACAAGTGACGACACGCCACGCCATCAACATATAAAGAAGAAATGCAGTCCAACCAAGCAAAGGAATGGCGCGAATCATGCCAAGGTGAGATGAACGCCATAAATAAATTGGGTGTGTATCAGTTGGTGAAGATGCCCACGGACAGAAATCACATACAAACCAAATGGGTTTTCAAAGCTAAAGAGGACGAAAAGGGAAACGTCACAGAGTTTAAAGCACGCTGGTAATCAAAGGCTATATGCAAACTCAAGGTGTTGATTACGACTTTACTCACGCACCAGTATCGAGGATGTCCACGTTAAGAATAGTACTATCTCTTGTGATGAAATTTAAGTTGCGAATACATCAGAT
>JAULBU010039429.1:0-14764 GCA_032358235.1 Odonthalia washingtoniensis | reverse complement strand
AAAAAGTGTCTCTCCATATCGGGTAGGTGTCTTTTCCAACGTGTCAGTACAGTATATCCCGTTCGTCCTTTCTTGCATTCGCTAAGTGCATGTGGGTACTGTGGTCAGTGAAAATCATCCTCTTGAATGTAGTACTGTCGTGTATCAGTGGTCTACTGTCTTGTACAGTTACACGTATAGCAATGTGCAAAATTTTGGGTGACCTCCCGCCTTTTCTGGTTTGGTGCTATTCAGACTGTCAAGCACCATATGGTTTGAATCTTTTCCCTCACCGTGTCCTTTTTGTCAAGAATCGTCCTTGGTTCGAGCACGAGTCTCCTTTCTATACTCGTCTTCGTAGGATTTTTCTTGCGTCCTTACGTACATTCCCTTATCATGTAGTTAACGTCCTCAGCGACTTCACCTTCTCATCGTTATCAACACAAGTATCATCCCAGCGGCATCATCTTCTTGTGTCAATATCAATATCAGCATATCACATCATTATCATCGTCACATATCAAATCATCATCAATAGCAACATAATCATCATCATCATCATCAGCACATATGACATGATAATCAATAGAAACATCATCATCATCATCATCAGCACATATCAAATCATCATCAATAGCAACATCATCATCATCATCATCATCATCACCAGCACATATGACATGATAATCAATAGTAACATCATCATCATCATCATCAATAGCAACATAATCATCATCATCATCATCATCATCAATAGAAACATAATCATCATCATCAATCGTATAGCAACATAATCAGCATCATCATCAGCATCATCATCAGTAGCAATATAATCATTATCATCATCATTAAACACATAATCATCATCATCATCAATCAGCACATAATCATCATCATAATCAATCAGCACATAATCATCATCATCATCAATCAGCACATAATCATTATCATCAAATAGCACCATCATCCTGTCGTTCAAAATGTCGTAGTCGGATCTAGAATCTCGATTCGACAATTGTTGGTCGATTGCGAAGTAGAATCGACGAAGCCACCCTACCATGTCTTCGACCATACATTCCCGCAAAAGATACTTGAGTGTGTCACGGATATTGGTCACCAACCGCGCCTCTCCTAGCAGCAAAGAAACAGACTTTTCGACTAACAATAATAATAAAGGAATCATACACATGTTTGCACATTTACTAACAACATGGCAACCTAGGCTAGTAGCCATTCTACAATTTTGGTTTTCGTTTCCGTGTTCGGTACCACCGTCTGAAAAGTTGGAACTGTTAGATTCAAGTTCAAATTCATTGTTCTTGCTGTCAAAGCCGTCAATTGGGGCCAGTGAAGATTTTTCCCTGGATTAGAACTTACCATCTCTTTTCACGCCATCATCGTCATTATTGACTATGATTTTGTTAACAGAGCCATAAGTTGTATCTGCTTCGTCTGAACTGATTTTACCTTCTCCGACGCTGGACTCACTTAGCACGTCACCAGTTTGATCAACGTACCTTCTAATACCCGGAAAAATGGGGAAAAGATTCGGAGGACCGATTATAGACATAGTTATTATTATAATCACCACTACCAATCCTCCGTTGTCATAAGGATTAGCATCGCCTGCAATCGATTCGTCATCGTCGTCTGGACCTACGTCACCAGGATGTCTGTATTCAGATTGATCGCCATCAAGTCCATCAAAATTTCCTCCAGAGCGTACAAAGCAACTCGCAGACGTTTTTCAAAGCCATATGTTTATGGTCCCTTTTCGTTTTCTCCCGAATAGTGCTTTTTCGAGTTGTTGTTCAGGTTTTTTAGGAGTGATGCGTAGAATGTAATCATAGGGATGACCATCTATATTTGAGGAATGCGAACAGGAATAAGGTGGGGAAGAAGGTGGAGGTTGTCCATGTTTCTCTTTTTGATGTTGAGGGACAAGGCGAAGGATGGGGTCGGTGCGATAATCTTCAATGGGAGAAGCTGGTCGAGAAAAGAACGAACTTACATCCAAAACGTGATGAATCCAAACCTTTTTGTTTACCTTAGAAGTGAATAAGCAGATGAAAAGGAATGAAGTGAGGGTGGGATACAGATATGAGATGAAATATGAAATTGGGGGGGGGAGTGACGAAGAATTGATCGGGAGAAGGGAATTACTGTACAACGATGGTGGATGTGGAGTATCATCGAAAGGAAGCATGAAGATAGGGAGGATTGGAATTGTTTTAGTACAACTAGTTGCGCTTGCGCTTTAAAAATTAAAATATGCATTACACGTTTCAGCTGTATACAAAATTAAATTGAAACGTCTATTTTTCAATTTTACACAAAATTATAATATTTTGTGGACGTCCAAAACTGTATTGTTTCAATTAAATGGAATTAATCAATTTTTTTGTTTAAACAATTTTTTAGTATTTTAAACTTTAATTTTGATGAATTTTTGTCCGTAATTCAATAAAAATTAAATTCATCGTTGGACATTTCGTCGAAGACGGAACTTGTTGAATTTAAGTTGGAGGACGCCGTGAAATACGGAATTGAGTAGTGTGTGAAACGGACCTACAGCTACTCAAATAATTGAACTTGTTGACCACGCCAATTGTCACCTCACACTACACTTAGGGTATCACTTCATCGCCTCGTCTGAATTATTTAATAGAAGTCCTTATGTTATTACACAAAAATGGTCATGCTGTTCTAAATTATCATAACATGACATGTTATGATAACATTTTCATAGAGATATGCGGCTGTTTACTTTTTAGTTCGATAATGGGGAAGAAACCAAGTTCTCTTTGCCAAGCTGCCGTTCCGATAGTTTAAGACTAAGCGGACGGCGGCTAAATCGATAGCTATGTAAGAACTCACTGTAAAGCTGTATGCTATGAAACCCAATCAAAAGTAGACTGCCCTTACCTTTCAGAATAGTTTGGCCTAATGGTTTGTGCCACGGACTAACTGATAGGGAGTCTGAGCCCTGGAAGGTGCACCTATATTGGGGCCACTGAGTGGAGCAGAACAGGCACCGTATTTTTGGGGCGGTGTCTCGTTTTTTCTGTTGACATATGGCGTGATCTGATTGGCTCACTATCAAAACACTAATTGCAGAAGAAAAGGAAATTTATTGGCAGTATTCGGTTTGTAGGAAGCTAGGAAGAGAATGAAAGTGACAAGAGTCTGACCTGCAGATTCTGCCCTTCACAGAGCTCCTTCCATTGCTGTCTACAAATTTTATTGCGGTTTGCGCAAAACAGATTCAATGAAAATGAAAAGACAGTAAAAAATCTATAAACAATACATTTTGTGCGCTGTGTTACTAAGCCAAAAATGGCGACTGTCAGTTTTGGATTGAAGGTATGGCCAGATCGACCTATACCAGAAAAGGTGTATAGGCAGGCTACAATGAATGCGAAAAGGTCCTAAAGCTCTCAGGGTACTGAAATGGCCACGCCTTCCCAAACCCGTAACCGTCCACAATTGGGTTGTCACCCTCAGAAATATTAGTAGACGCGGCGTGGCAAGAAAAATGGAAACAAGTAGACTGAAGTCAGGTGAAAATCGTACGCAGGTTATCTAATGAAACGCTATCAGTGGTGGTTCATGAGGAAAACGTGTAAGTAAAAAATTATATGATAGTGCGGTCTGGAAATATAAACGAAAAGGAGAAAACGGTACAGGAAAACATAATCCTAATACTTGATCGGCGCAGAGTAGTTATTGAAATGATTGCGAGGGCCTCTCAGCTGGGTTGCACTTTGTGCGCACATGTATAAGAGTGATGCGAGTTTATTGTGATAGAACGAGTGCTCTAAACTTCGACAAAGAATGAGTAGGCCAAATTTTGAAGAACGCCCTATTGTCAGGGCACCAAGAGAGACTAAAGAATCGGGGAGGAGAATGAAGCGATTGCCAGTAGTGCCTTTTCTTGCTAGAAAGTCGAGGGAGAGGATGGTGGCTGTGCTTTCCAGATCGTCGATATGATCAGATGTAGGTACTGAGTGGCGCTTGCCTGTATGCAATCGGTGTTAGAGGGATATATGCCAATGTGCGTTTTTATGAATTGTACAAATCCAGGATCCGATGAAGGTGTATGATTCCCAGCTGCTGTACGTTGTTGCACCTTGCACCATAGGTAGTGTACGGTGGTTTCAGATGTGGATATGTGGAAGATTGCTACTCTTCATCGGGAGGCCTTGAAGGCGACAATGGTGCGGACGATGGGTGTATTAAAATGAATAGAGAAGGAGGGCATTACTGTTAGTAGGTGACGCAATTCGGTGCGTCGGTTGGTGAATGGTGGAAAGGTTGTAATTGAAAGCGCGGATGTGTTGGAAGCAGACGATTGTTGCGGATATGTAAAGGCGAGTTGGAGAGTTGAAAAAGATGGGCGCTGCATGATTTCTGACCATATCAGCTCTCCAATACAGGTCTTCCAAGTACGAACGGGTAGAACGTTGTCGTTGTGACGGCTGATATCCAAAAGAAGTGGGCCAATCTTGAGTTTGTCATAGGTAAATGTGGTTGAGAGCAGGTATATGTGCAGGAAGATGATGGTGATGGTCGCTGTGAGTGGAGCTTGGAATGAGGACGATTGTTTTCAAGATGATGGGAATACCATCGGCGGCGCGGAGAGTTCTGAAATATAGGTACCATTTAATTACCATGGAAGAAGTCTAGCCTGCGAGGAGGACTAATAAGTCATCAACGATGTGACAGATAAGTGGGTTGTTTTTGGTAATATGAAAGGGTGCCCATATTATATTGAAGAAGGTAGGGTTGGAATGTATGGGGAAAGCTAGAGCGGCTTTCTGGAAGAGGCGGTGAGATTTTTTGATGATTTCGGAGACGACGATGTGTGCCAAAGTGATGCTCGAAGTGAAACCCTTGGGTAGGGCGGCTTGAAGAGGTCGCAGAAAATAGGAAGGGATGAGTCGAGAAGAGAGAGGGAATCTTGGAGATAAATTCGTAGGTCAGTGGGGATTCAGTAAGTAGAATAGGGGACAGGGAAAAGGTCTGCGAGGTAGTCCGTTAGTATTAAATTGTGTAACATGTTACCGATGTAAAAGAAGAAACCGGATCGGGGTTCTGATACTGGAGGATTTGGTTAAAAAGCGATGGGTTTGGGGAGCATTGGCGAAGGAGGAGGCATGGAGAATGAATTCGAGACGCGAGACCAAAATATGAGCCTATCTGAAGATTCGCTTTTGGTAAAGGCGAAGGACGTAATTTCCAAGGTGGAGGCGTGGGCGGATAAAGGTAAGAAGATTCGTGTTAACTATTAGTTTTATAATCAACGAAACAATTTGTGTGGCTACTAGAGAATGAGGTAGTGATAATGACGTGGAAGGACATCAAGGCATGGTAAGAGAGGAAAGAAAAAAGACCGCGGTAGAAACGATAGCATGGAAAGCCATCTCGGCATGGTAGGCCAGGAAGGAACACACTATGCATGCAATAGGCAGATATTATAATCTGGAACATGATAGAGGCGTAGAACTGACGAAGAAAAAGAATATCAAATTATCACAATTCCCCAGAATGAAAGAACAATGTAAAAAGAGGAAAAAGGACATAACAATGACGCATACAAGGTGATGAAAAGAACAAAAATAAATAACAATAATATACAGAACTATACAACAATACTATAGCATACATGATTACACGTGGACAAACCTTGGTAGAAAAAAGAAATCGATCCGACGTCAGAACACAGTAGTGCAATCTACACGTGTCGAACCACCGCTCGAGTCCGGGAGGGTACAAAAGAGCAGATCATTGTCAAATGAATGAAAAGGGAGAAGCACGCACACACATATTCAAATGAAGTTAAACATAGACAGTCACAGAAGACTCCACCGCACTGCATTCGAGGGGATCAGATTCAGGAAACGCCGCCGACGTGTTAGTCCTAAGAGAAATATTAGGGGCTGGAGAATCCACTCTCTGCTAGCTTTCATCATGGTGGTAAGTGGTCCGAACGCGAGACCAGGTTCGGAGGCTATTCAGACCTTCCATCTAGAACAATCCCTTAACGCGACACGTTGTGCCAGCAGAAGATACTGAGGAACCAAATAAAAACAGACCCGGATTTCTAAGGAAGACTACAAAGGGGAAATATTTACTTATAGAGGGGCGCTAGGCCCGATGAAAAAGAGAGTGGAAAAGAGGGGAAAGAGAGAGCGAGCGCGAGAAGGAGGCAAAAAAGGAAGAGACGGAGAGGGAGTTATCCTCGGAAGGGGGACATAGAAGGAAGGGAGGATCTTCAAGAGGATATCTTCATTCAAAAGTTATAACTGTCACAAATACTAGTCAGAAAAATATGACGATAGAAAAATGGGAGGCGATAAAGAGGCTGCGAAACCAAACAAACAGTCAGAAATAATCGCAGGCATACCAGCACCAGAGCCAAAAGACATCCCAAAACCAATCCAATCAGGCCAAGAAAATAACGATCCCCGTGCACCACTACCGAAGAGACCGAGAACGGCAGAAAAGGACAACTTGGAGAAACTCTTAGAATCAGTGCAAGCAACACGTGACAGATTGAAAAGCAACAAGTCACAAGGAAAACAACCATGGTTCGAATAAAGGGATGGAGAGGACTCATATCCAACACCAACCGAAGAGGACACCGGCCAACCTAAGAATTTGTAGCAGACGACCCCGAACACCCGAGAAAGGTGTATCTGAAGCCCACGACGAAGCATATGAAATATCCATACTAGACTACACGAGGAAAAAGCTCGAATCATATAAAGAATCAACAATGGAGAACGAGAGGATTTGGTATGATTTCAGAACTGCATTTAGAACACAAGCATAAGGACATGAATACGGCCTATGCCAACCATATGGAGCTACTTTTCAACCACCAAGGGGATTCACATAGACCAGAAAGGAAGTAATAATAGATAGAGTTCCCTGATAGTGGTACTATACCGACAGAATCACATCACCACACGAACAGCTGACCACACAGAAGCAAAAGAAGTATCAGACATAAGCATGAACAAAATTTACAACGAGGACTCAACTTCGACCTATAATCCGCGACGGAATCATCAGACCCCGACAGAACCATCCCCACACTGAAAGGCACAGAAATATTACTGAGAAAGGTAACGAAGGAAGAGGACTTTAAACAATTGAACTTTTCGCCAATGGGCCAATCGGTAGATCCCGTCGGAGATGAATCTTCGTCCTCAGACGAGGACACCCAATATCACCGACAGGAAAAGACAGAATCTGACCCAACAAGAAGGAGGGAAGGAGAAGACAGCATCCATCCAACAGAAATCGCAGACCGGTGCGAAAACCAAGGACTGGGAATTTCGGGATTGGTAAAAGCTTTCGACAAAAGCGGTAAGTTCGGAGGAGCGTACGAGGACGAATTGGAACGTAGCGTTCGTAGATTCAGCACGCTCAAAAAAGTTTGCACTATATCAGATAAAAAAAGCTGCAGGAGATCCAGATTATGCTCAAGAGTGATACGTTGGATTTCTATGACAAATATCAGACGCAATTATCGACCTTCGAAGAGGCGCTGTGGATATTGCGCAAGTAGAAATGAGCACGGAGTAACGCACGCGCATATTATCTCAATGGAAAACAATTCACCTAACCGAAGAGCGGGCGAAGAAACTGGACTAGTCTAAGATACAGGTCTTCAGCGCATCCATAGAAAGGCTGATAACGTTACAAAAGAAACTGGATGAAAAGTACCAAAGCGATTAATTCCTCATGGACCAGTTACTCAGAGCGTTAGATATCCCATAAACCTAGGCTTCACGCAACGATCAGAGACCACGCCGAGTGCAGAACGCGATCCATCGCATGATGAACCGTTTAGCAACAATTCCGAGCCGGGAGTCGTGAAAAGTATAGAAGTTATCGCAGATCGTGAAGAAAAGGTTGAGGTGGCAATGTACACGCTGCGGAGACAGTTTAGCACCGATTACAGGAAAGAAGTCAAACCGTTTAGGCGGTCATGATAGAAAAATAAGACGAAGAAACCGGGAGAGAAATAATTGAGGTCAAGTTGAATGAGGGGCATCAGTATGTCTTCCGTATGCGGTGAAGATCCCCACGCGAGCGAAAAACACCCACGGAAAGAAGTTTCGGAAGCAATTATGGAGCTCAAAGTGGAAGATCCCACGGTCCTCATTCCAATTGAAGATCTTGATGGAATATACAACCGGACGGTATCCTCGGATAACGACGGAAATGACAGCATAGAATATCAAAAGGAGGAACAAGCACAGTGGGTTCATAATGACGATTAGGAAGGGAGCGCATACATTACCTGGGAACAGGGAAAGCAATAGAAGCTCATCTGTCTGAATCAGGCTTTCTGCATGGGTGTACGAACCGTCGGCCCAAAAATACAAGGAAAAATTTGATGAACGAACCTAATAACAGTGACGCAGGAAACTACCTAGCCTTACTAAAAGGGCCAGACAAAAGAACAGAAGAACCTACGAAGGCCAGGAAAGAGGAGGTACCGACTTGTAGAATACAAGAATAAATCCAGGAGAATGTTAAAGTCAATAACAATTACTGTAATAAAAAAGGTGCCGAACATGTTGCACGTATCACGCTCCACAGGACATACTCCACTTAAACGTTGTTAGGCTAGACACGGGACCAAATAGACGTTCAATAATTTCCCGCGCTCAGTACAAAGTATACTGCGCTACATTCAACCTACAACAGGTGGTTAAACGACTACGAAACAAGCGAATCCAAGGGTTTGGAGGATTGAGCATGGAAAAAGTCGAAGCGAGGATCAAGATCCCATTTCAGGGCCTTGGTACCATCATCGACGTAGAATTCCTCGTTATGAGCGACGCGTCTCTACCATCACTTCTGTAATGCAAAGACGTGATCCAAAACGGCCTGCACTTGAGTCTTCAATGTAAGGCGTCATTCTTTAAAACAAAAAACAAGACTCTCAATTTCCAAACTAATTTCTCAGCCACAGATAGTCACCCGACGATCACCCTTTCGTTTACTACACCTTCCAGGAATTGAAGAAAATCCACTCCTCGTCTGAGCAACCATGAATGGAAGCAACCGAGGGACTTCTTAAGCGTGCGAGCGGACACCGAGCTGACAAAGCAACAAGAAACGCCATCAGATAAATCAAGGACGATGCCGAATCTGTGCTGGAAGAGCAACAGCCCCAAGACGATTCAAACTCACGATCGGCACGACACACCTCCGGTTTAACCATGAAGTGCAGGTGGAAACTATGTGGCTCAATGGCAAACGGGTAGTTCAAATGATTGATAGTGCAACGCATTTTACGGCAGCCAGATTTATTAAGAATCACACATCAGGTGAGGTCTGGAAGGCGATACTCAGAATGTGGACATCAATGTACTACGGGCCTCCGGATTTCCTACATGTTGTGGAAATCCAGGCGACGCCTTTTCCAACATCATCATCATGCATCCCTAACCTCTCAATTAACCTCTACGTAACAGTGGTCATCTGGATTTACCTTCCACCTCATATCAGAAGTCGATCACTGTACAAGTATCACCAACTATGACACGTTTACACTTCAAGCTTACGCTATTCCCACTCCTGACAGGCTGCCTGGGATTCGCGTTTCTGGAATTCATTTCTTTAACACGAAAACCATTCACACCTTTCTCTCTATCCTCCTCTGCTTTTCTTTCACTTACATTCACTACTTTGAATTGGTAATTTATTTGTAGGGTCCGACGGAGACTACTATCTCTGTGAATGAAACCCCGTTAGCCCATAAAAGCAGCAGCCTCTGTGATCTCGTTCGCTCACATCCGCCCGCCTTTGTAAAAGACCGCTCAACCCATATCCACGACCGCTTACCTACGCCCACACCGAACACGCTCACATCATCAATATGACCGTACTACTAACACGCGACGATACTGATAGTATCAGTGTTAAAATCTACGATCATATTTACAGTACTGCACGATACTGTTCACCACTCTATTTTGTGTAATCGCTGTACTGTCTTCCCATTCGCACCAATGTACTGTCCTATCGCACATCCACCTCCTTTTTTCAAACTCATACTCAGTTACCGCCAAATACCACACGTGGAGAGAGACTAACTCCAAGCGCTGATTGTACATTGCTTTAGTCTCCGCCGGTTCACCGTCTCCGGTGTAATTCGACAATCCGGATTCCTGCGCCGCAATCGGCACCAATACATGTACACACAAGAAACAGGGACTTTTTACCAAAAAAACCAACACAACACAAATCAAAACAAGAAACGAGAAATACATCATATCAACTAAATTCAATTACATCATCCAATATGACAGACGACGAAATACAACCAATCCACAACCATAACACAGGAGGCGCACGACCACAGGGACCATCATCTGGTAGAACACAATGAACGGTAGCTAGAATTTCTCCAGCTGCTATCCCGATCTTCCCAGATGAACAACTCAACCAGTACAAGTGCTTTTTAAAACATACCCAACAGGAACGCGGCACTCAAAAGATCTCCAACAACCTACGAAAAATTGCAAAATAATTTTTGGAGGACTACCCTGTCACCGAAACAAGTTCACCACTGTTGCCAACAGATCACCAAGAAATGCTAACAACTTTTGTGAACAGCCTTCTGCAGGACAACGCGCTGTTTGGAAAAGATTATATCTTGATACCCTTAACTTCAGTATCCCTAGTTAAGGATTGAGCTGATTTTTATGGTCTCCCTAACCACGACCTAATTACCATCCCTAGTCTAGATCTCTCAACTGACAATTCGTCAAATACCCAACTGCTCCTTCCCCTATGGTTAGCAATAACCATTCGAAAATCTGAAGCCTTTCTTCAATGAATTTTAGGTACGTTCAACAGTCGCAATTATACCTTCTTCTCACTACCTCAAATTCAACCTCATACCTCAAAAAACGTCCAGACTCAGCCTTCCATAGTACCACCAAGATCTTCCGAAAAATATCTACCAGCTTCTACACAACCAACTCATGACGTCATAAAACATGAGTCTCGCACGATACCTGCGAGAAGTAGTGAGAATACCCATCAACCCTACTGTCTTCGGGGTTTAAGTACACAGAACTCAAACTCTTTCACTTCACAAAACAACAATTATCATCCCCCACCTTTCAATCCCGGCCAAATTGCGGAATCAATACTAATTACCCTTCGCGACTACAATTGCTACACGCGACAAGTTGAACTCACCGACCTGAGAAAGGCCCTGTTTTCTGCAACATTCCACACGAGTCCATAAGAACTCATTTTCTACACCATTGGATTTTTCTTATGACCTTTGAAGACATTTTCTCAATGATGTCAAAAGAGTATGACTCTAGAGACAAGCAGAAAGAAGCCCAAGCCCCCCTAGATAGTCTTAATCTCGTCGTCTTCATGGACGAGAAGTACATCACTGATACAAGTTTAGGATTGTCTAATCTCTGTTATTTCATACACAAACTTAATTCTCAGTGCATTCCCATGTGTAGAAACGATACCTACAAGTTAAAGATTTTAAGCAAGGCCGTCGCTTCTTTTAAATGAGCAAAGAACCCCCGTTCAAACGAAGTAAGTAGAGATTTAAACTATCGTTCTTTCAAAACTGCTCTTGCTCATGGCATAACGCTCGAGAAGGAATAAAAACTGCTGGTCAACAACAATTACTCTGAGCATAATGTTACTCTCTATGGCCCATAAGTTAATAGAGCATCTAGACAATCTTTCTTCCCATGGAAATCAATTAAGAACGAATTCAAACAATTATCAAGTTTCAAGATACAACGGCAACATAAATAATAACCAACGTTTTAATTATCAATCCCGAAAACCCGCCCCTGATTTCGGCTCGCATTCCCGCCAAAATAATATCGTAAACTCTCGTCCGATTTGCTACAGTTGTGGATACGCCCATTGGTCCCCATCTCTTCGCTGTGCACCCAGCGAAATGAAGACCTACATAACAAACCGTCTCGAATCAGGTGAGAACAGCACCTACATATTCGCAGACGTCACTTGCTATCTTGAAATGGAAGCATTGAAAGATGACCAACACAACAGCTCAGAGGCCGAAATCATCAACAATGACAATGAGAATCTCTTCAACCATGAACTTTCATCTTTCGCGGAAGAATCACCTGACACAGCTAATACCGTATTAGACGGAGAAAGAGACAAGAATAATATCAACTCGCATATCTCTCAGATTCTTCACACCATCCACCCAACATCCTACCAACGCTCAAACATCATCACCACCGATTCCTCCCACAAATTCATCCATCATCATATGCAGCGACATTCAATTCGTTAGAGCAACTTTGCAACAACGCAATTATCTGGTACTCACTTGTTGCGTAGACTCCAGGGCGCCCCGATCAGTAATAGGCAAAGATTTTTTGTAAAGAATAAACCTCTTCTTCAACATTCACAAAAACACCTTGAAGGAGTCCTCTTTCTAGTTCAAATTTGGTGACAAAACCTATCCTTCTCTTGGTACAGTGTCCTTTATCCTTCCCACTCCAACATTAATGGACAACATTGTCGTTAAATTAAACGTCGTGGAAGTTGACGTACCGCTAATGTTTGGTCTAAATCTACTAGTTAAACATCAATTGATGATAGACAACGTCCAAAACAGGTTAATGAACGACGCCAAATAAAAGATGGCAACAAGACTTACAATTTAGAGGAGTGATATCTTCCGCTTTTTAGAAGTGACTCAACACACCTCCGTATTACAATGTATACTCAATCCTCAATCTATGCTAACTTTTAACATCAATAACTACGCCGCTTACATCATCACGATCCAAAACAGATGAGAGGGGTAGAATTGCGGAAGTCTCTAAGTGTAAAATGCAAATCAATCTGGATAAAATAAGAATCAAGCGAGCTTTACATCAAAACGCACAAGCCACAACGGATAGAAACTTTTAAAAGGGAGACTTGGTACTAGTATGGGGAGAGAAAGGTCATTCATACCGAATAGGAGAGTTCATGGGCCCTTTTGAAGTCGACGATTTCGACCGTTCATCCAAATTGGTGCAAAGTTTTGATCTACCTAATAACAAAGCTCGCCCATTCAATTTCACTCAAGTGAAACACTACATTTCTCCAAACACCCTCTCCCAATCCTTCATGAACCACCTGAGTACATTCTTTTTCAACTTCAAATCACCATCCCACTGGGACGACATATTTCTCACGGAGATCCTGATCAACCAAGACCCAAAAAGCGAAACTGCCGGAATGAGACAAGCCACGAAGGATGAAATAATAAACTTGATGAAACGTGGTACCTTCAAAATCCTTCTAAAGGAAGTAATTCCACCCAACATAAACAACCTACTTGGTCGCTTTGTTCTTGCACTCAAGTCAACAATTGATGGGAAAATCTTTCACAAGGCACGTTTTGTGATAGGTGGACATACAGATAAGTTAAAAGCCTTTATGGCTCACTCATCAAAAAAGCTTCAAAATCATTCAATCCACCTCCTCTTACATCTCGTTACAATTATTGGTTTTCAAGTTTGAACAGCCGATGTGACGCAAGCTTATCTCCAATCCTCAATCTCACTCGCACGCGACCTTCGTCAGTGTCTTCGGAGAATTTTGCCTTCCATTCACCGCAGTTTCGGAATGCATGAAAACATTCACTATTCCGTTGGAATTCGTATGTATTGAATAGAGGAACTAGGACCTGAAACTTCGGTGTACGGAAGAAAATGCATTTCAACTAGAAAATAAACTACTGAATTCTCAGTGTCAATAATGTAGCATGGGCCAGAATCTGTTGATTGTGTATTATGCCGTAGTTTACGTGGTTTGTATACTGCAGTACGTGAAGTCTACTGTATGTTTTCCAACCTACACGGTTCCTTTCCTTTCAGTACAGTGTAGTTTAACTTGAACATTATCTTCAAAAAATGAACGAACGTGCAGTACACCATCACATAAATCATACGTAACATGAAGAATTGTGCAGTACACCATTACACAGTTTATTTAAAATATGTAGTAACCTGTATGTAAACTACAAAATGGGACTGAATTTTATGTAGAACAGTGAATGATTTGTCAATCACGAATCTCCGGATACAGTAGTTACGTGAATGATTTCAATGACTTGTACATTCATACACTGTATTTTTATGAATGTGAACTGAAATGTTATCTGCAAGAAGTGCAGAACTTTCTATGCAAACTTGCCCAAAATCTGCAAATTGTGTAGGGACGGGTAGTTTAACTGCATAGTAATCTGCGCAAATCGAAGATTTTGTGGATTTAATCTAGGTTTGAAACTGGGAACAGGTGCAATATGGAAAATTTATAGTACAGTGTATATGCTACAAAAAGGAGAAATATTTATTAAATTATGCATTGATATGCATACATATAATGATACGGAAATATACATATAATGATATACCATATCGCTACATGCAAAAAAATATATAAACGCACAAAGATATGATAAAATGTGTAGAGAATAGTTTAGTAAGGTAAAAAATTAAAGAAACTGTTATTTCAATCAATGAAAAGGGAAAAGAAAAACGCTCTCTGCGTCAGACTTAAAGTAGCAAGGTAAGAAACACAAGACCGAAATTGAAAATGTTACATACCGCATATGTGATATCAGTGATATGACATTATGAACATCATGAATTTGTTTCTGAAATCATTGCAAGGAAAAAGAAAAATGTTCCTTCGTTAGTACTACAAATAGTAAAGTAAGCAACAAGAACAAAATTGAAAATGCTAC
>JAULBU010039418.1:0-14765 GCA_032358235.1 Odonthalia washingtoniensis | reverse complement strand
GGGTCCGTGATATGTTTGACGACGGTGTTGGCTTTCCTCCCTGACGCCTTTATTCGTCTTCACGGGTTGGATAGCCGAAGACACGAAAAAGTTTTCTTCTTTAGCGCTAATTCGCCGCTGGGGTGATCGGGCAGGCGGGTTTTGCACGTGCGGATCGTCTTTCAATATAGCGTTGGGATTGGTCTACCTAGATGCGCGTTTGGGTGAGTATTATTCCTTCCCGGTTGTCACTGAATCGTTTAGATATCAATTGTTGGTTCCGAAGAATTCTTTGCTGGTTGTAATACTGTCTACCGCTCTTTATTGATTAGATATCTTTTCTGAATAGAGATATTTGTATCTAAGTTCAGAAAAATATTAATAATAATAGTATATAGGACGACGCGTGTGAGAAATAAAAGGACATGGTTCTAATTAGATAATTCACCTGGATTCTGGGAGATCCGAAATGTGTAAGCCTATGCAATTAGGGAAAACAGTCGTACTGTACCGAGTAGTGATGTTCTTTCATATACAGTGTCAGGGTATGGGTTTCCACTGTGTATTGCATACAGTTTCAATCCCTTCGCACACGTGCCACTGTGTGGAAGTGTCACCGTGTTCAGTACACTGTATTACTGTAACCTTATACGTCTTGCTCCTTTGTAGGTTACATGGCCATGGTGTTCGTCGTGTTATCATCCCCGTCACCTTTTGGTACCGCGACCTCCATCCTGTTCTTCTTCAGCGCTTCGATCTCTCACGCCTGCAAATGCTCTTGTTGTTCTCTAATTTTTCTTTGTGGTGTGCCGACACCATCATCTATCCCTTATGGATTCAGTATACCTGCCGCTTCTCGCACTGCGTGCCGTCGATATCCTTCTCGTCACCGTCATCCGTTGCGATGATAACATCGTCATTACGATGATATGATCGTCGTCATCCCACAACGTTTAACATCATCCTGTCATCATCTTCCAACAATCATTGAGTCATCTTTCAACATCCGTCATCACCTTCGACGTATAACAATAGTAGCATCCTAAATAATCATCATCTTTATTTCATCATATCAACCTTCATTATAATATCTCCATCCTTTATCATCCTCAACCTTCAATTAAATTATTATTATTACCCTTCATCGTATCATCCTTCAACCTTAATATCATCATCCTTTCGTATCAACCTTCAGCTTTGATATCATCATCTCATTATCAACCTCCAATCTTAATATTTTCGTCCCTGTATCAACCTTCAACCTGGTATCATCAACCTTCATCATCATTCTGTCTGCCACTCCTTTCGTCTTCTCTTCTCCTCCTTTTGCCAGTCGGTGTCACACTAACTGCTCACCACCACTATCGAGTCATAGATTCTACAGATTCTACCATCAGAAGCATTCATAATAGAACAAGATGCTTATTTTGACTTTTCCTGTGCATAGGTCCAAATATGGCAAAAGAGGAGTTAGGTGAATATATGAAAATGTTATGCGCTATGATGGAAATGACTGCCTGACACAATCTTTTTTAGTCTGAAATAGAAATTTTAAGCGCGTTATATTTTTCAGAGACAGTATCATACTTTGTGAAGTTTCCATATTTGACACCATAAGAATTCTTCACTACCTTCATTACCAGTAATGTTAGCCACAGTAAATGTGGTGTATACC
Organism: Odonthalia washingtoniensis; assembly: GCA_032358235.1. Classification (NCBI taxonomy): domain Eukaryota; phylum Rhodophyta; class Florideophyceae; order Ceramiales; family Rhodomelaceae; genus Odonthalia; species Odonthalia washingtoniensis. The sequence continues at coordinate 13,111 of JAULBU010039418.1, read as the reverse complement.
GTGGTTGTAAGAAACTCGCTGATAGGCTACACGTGACAGAAACTTTCCGCCTAGAGTTATTTCTTTTCATTAGTTTATTTTCTAATAGTAGTTTTCTAATTACTTTCGGCAATGTGTTTTCGAAACTTTTATTTACAGAATAATATTGGAAATTTTATTGGCATTAATACATTTCCAATTATCAACAGAATACAGGTCTGTACATGTAATCAACCCGTTCTGTGCCTTTTTTCCCGATAATTAATTTACCAGTGATGACGACTTTTTGTGTCAATTTAGCACAATTAAATTACCTGCTTCTTAAACCCATCACAATGTGTCATTCTCACATTCTCCTCATTTCCCTCTCCTCATGAACATAGTTCATTCGCCAAATTTCAGTCATCCGATCGCAACAATTTGAATGCAATTCCACTTACCACCGATTAACTTGCAACATTGAGCGACGAGCAATATACGTTGTTATATGCAATTAACAACAGCCGTTCAACTTATAACAATCAGTGTCGAGCAATGACAGGTTAGTCATCATATATTCAAATGCAATTTCATGCACCAAACATTTCGAAAAAGTACGTGACATTCTACATTTTGTTCATACCAACATTTTATTGCATTCCTATTTAGTAGCCGTTCTTTTCATAAATTCCACCATCTGAATTCCTTTAACATGTAACTTTTTTCGTTTCAATACCCCGTTGTTTCTGCAAACTGTTTTCTTCTGTTTTCTTCTATGTTTCTTCTGTTATACCCACATTTCCATTTCATATTTATTGATATGCAAATTACTAACTTCTTCCCTATTAATGATTTTTCTATATATTTCAGCAGATCAACATGGTACATCTCGTAGCAGTGATGGAATGGTATTCCATTTGCAAATCCAGTGGATATCAAACTGGGAACGTTTTAGTTATATAGAATCTCTATCTTTTCTAGATATATTGTTTTTTCTTTATTTCACTTTTTGCTTTTTATCATATTTCGTATTAGTACCATTTTTTGTTATTCCTTCCTTTTCTTCCTTTCTGACAGCTTTCTATTTCATATAATATTACACTGATCATATAATATGTAATTGAAAAATGTCATAAATATACAAAAGGATGACATATGGTATGATACCATTATTATTAACATTAAATATCACATGTATACTCTAATTGGTATGCATTTATAGTAATGTACATTTTCCATGTTCTATATAGCTATTATAGCTACGGCGTATACCATAATATATTTAAATATATCACACATGTCTTCATCGCAAACCGTAGTACCATCCATTTTTCCTTTCATGGAATGAATGATTTTTTGAATTCACCATTCACGATTCCATGCAGTAAATGGATGGAAACTTGGGTTGCACCTACGGCGTTACATTCAACATATGAACTGCGCAGTCAATGTCACTTCCATATTAAACTACAAATTTCGTAGTATTTTATGAAGTATTCATTCACTCTCTCTTACACGATTTGTACTTTTTAGCAGTACATATACACAGAAATGTCCGGTGTTTGAAAGATTTTTTCAATATTACATCCGTTCACTTTTCCGAACCATGAAAGGTGCCCCGTATTATTTCTTCCATTTATTTTTAACCGTCCATAAGTAAATTTTTTCACCTCATACATTAAAAACTACAGTACTTGGACACCATATTTAATGGCCCATACGATTTATCCTCAAACTGTGTAGATATTTTCTTCAGTTACAATCCTCAACAATTCAAACACTGTAGTTTTTGTTATGTAACCTACACGGACCCCCAAAATTCGCATGGCTTAGTAGATATTTGCTCCACCCAAAAACTACGCCGTTTGAATGTAGGCATTCAGTTTTGGAAACGCAGATGATGGCAGTTTCAACAAATTCCCAGAATCAACACCTCCACGAAGAAGTCCTGCAATAAGTGAATAAACGTAATCTGAGGAAACTGATGATGTAATTGAAATCCGTCGGCTAGGAGGCACTGACACTGTGTTTTCTAACATCGGGGCAATTCCTCCAAGGTAATTGCTACATTCTTTTCTTGTCTCTCCTCTTATTATTGTTTTTCTTTTATATATTTTCCATTTCTATGCATTAAATTTCTTTTTCATGGCTACAATGCTATTTTCAAATATTCAATGGTCAACATATATATATAGGTATACTTATATTTAGGTTTTGGGAAGTACATAATTCTGTATATGTGCACCTTACGAATCTACATAATTCAAGTATGTATATATACTTACTTCATCATGATGCAAATCATATGCATCATGATGAAGTATGTAATCAATATGAAAACGATTACAAGATATATGATACTGCATATAGTAATTTACGTATATAGTGTACAAGTACGTACTTCAATTATTTATATTTATGATATAAATAGATATGTTACACTATACGAATAGTATATCCCCATTGCATGTCGAATTTTATATTATACTTCATGTTATGATGAAATATCTCATAAATTTATATACAATCATATGATCTGCAGTACCATACTGCACAAGCTATTATGGTACATATATTTGTTACTGCTTCTTATATTACCATCACTATGACAGTATGTATTGTGTAACATAATCCATGTACTATATTTCACGTACGTATTATGTTCTATTTCACGTAACATATACTGCATCACTGATATCTGCTATGCATGGCATGCATAGCAGATAGTACATATATTCAAAAGCAGTACTATATGGAGTTGACACAATTGCCACACCAGGACTTTTACTGTAAAAATATTCCAACTGGAAACTAAAAAATCCCAAACATTGACATCTCAATGTTTGGGATTTATTTTGTTTCCAGTTAGAATGTTTTTACAGTAAAAAATAATTTCTTCCGTTACATGTTCAGGAACCTATAGTACAGAATAATTTGCGGTTTTAACACTTTATTGTTGGTGGTAAACCGAAATCAAAGTGAACGTATCAATAATTATCTTACTTATTGAGAACATTGAATTTTCGCAACGTCAAGAGACCTTTTTTCGTTTCCTTCCTTGCAAAGTTTTCGAACAAAATTTCAAGGAATGAAACGAATACAATCAGTTGCCGTACTCATTTCCGTCCTTCCCCCTTGTTGAGGAACATTTTTGATAATGTCTAGAGTAAATGATCGCTGAACAGACTTTACAAATTCGTTACACAGTAGAATCCATTCTATATGACTCGTATTACGTTTCACACGTATTTATGTTGAATGACACAATCCATGTACTAATCCGTATTTCGATCTAACAGTCTCACATCTATAATCTGTGAGGATACTGCTACTAATTTAGCATTTATAACATTCTTCAATCCTTCAAGTTAGGTTAACAGTCTGCCTCGCAGAATCCATCAATGCCTACTTTTCATTTTTCAAACACAGGCTGTCTAAAAACATTCCATATCGAGATAAATTTGGAACGACATAAGCATACTTGTATGTACTCTATATCACGTAATTCAACAATATCCAGGGCTACATCCTTCCATACACAATCACATTCCAATCAACAGCCCTTACATCAAGGCTCAATGCTCCCTCGGAAAATGCTACATAATTATTTACATGGTCTTCCCTTTTGTTGCATGTTTGATAGATAATATTACTGGGTACCAGGGCGAAGCACTTCTGACAAAGGTAACTACACTTTATTCAGATATTATGTTATCTTTACTATATGATCACAAAGTAAATGGCTGGTCACAAACCGAAATCTAAAACATCGGCACAAAAATGCGCAATATGAAACAACTTATTACCCCAACGTTTTGCCTCCATTGCGACCATGAAATATATTTATTGAAGCTTCATCTTCTGGATCATACTGTTGAGGATATTCAAACATTTGGTCATATGAGCATTTTGGACGCATCTCCTTATGAATATTTTGATGTGTTGATTAAGCAGTCTTGTAGGTCAACTTCAAAACGGCTCGAAACACGCATGGATGAAACGGTTAATAACATGGCTCCAACTTTGCGCAAATTGATACATGGTCACAACACAGAACGGGTCGTTTCCACTGAACCTCTTTCACAGAATCCCACACGACTCCCACACCATGTACGGGACTGCATTTCATTAACATTGAAAAAGTTCTATTCCGTTCTCACTATCGAACTTACTAAAATAGAGTCTACAGCAAAACAGTTAAAGTCATTTACCAATTATTTATCCTCTGGTGGCCTCTAAGCATTCATTTCTCTAGTTCGAACCTTTATTTGCGCAGACACAAGACTTACCAGCGGATAAATATATTGACATGGAATTCGTGAAATCAGGATACATACATGGTGATTATACTCCAACACTTCTTGAGTACGACAGAGAAGACAATTTCGCCAACTACATACATGTTCCCCCACATCATCGGCAGAAACTGAGAACATTCTCTGCAACAGAATTTGGACCTGCCAAAAAGAAACGAAATAGTTTCGTACTAACCAATAGTTCAGATAATTCAACCAAGAAATTCTACTTTGACAAAGTATAACTATTATTCCATCTCAAAACACCAGGAACACATCATGTCGGGCAACATTCATTTTTCCAGTACATGGAATGTACTAAACCACTCAATTCAATTGACGAGCATTTATATTTTGTGTGCCTTCGGTGGGCAACAGAATATCTTATTGATTATTCTTTGCAATATTTACAAGACGAGGACAATATTCCAATCATTGAAACAGGTGCATGGTTTGACACCCTACCTTTCGACACGATTGTACCATCAGTACATGTTGTACGCTCAATTTTCGGCATTGCGCCATTTACGGAACAAATTTCATGGTCATACAGTCGATTTTATGTTAACCGTTTCTACAGGCAAACTTATGGGTTTACAAATGTCAATTAACTGTTTGGATAACAACAGGAACAAAAAACATTTTATAATTTTCAAAGATTCATATGGGACAAGCAACTATTCCTTTCCACTTCCAAACAACCAGCATTTTTTGAAGGTGTACTTCAAATTCTACTCCTACTACAGTACTACAGATGGCATTCGTAGTACATGTACTACGAATGCCATTTGTAAGATGAACGTTTGAAAATTTACTTTCAGCCTGTTTTGAACATGATGCATCATGTTCTAAAAATGCTAGAACTTCCAGCATTTTCACTTGAAGTACCTTGTCAGGCGTTTGTCTTACAATCAGCTTTGGATGAACGAAAGGGTATTATGGTACTACAAATATACATATTTAATCAACATTTCACATCGGAACAAATTAGCAACAGATTGTGTCCAAAGAGTGGTATAAGTTTCACCCCTAGAACGTGTGAAATACATACTCCAACTGTTAATACAATCACACATAAATTTTCAAGTCCTGAAAATTTAATCACATTTCATGGTAAAGAATAATTGTCGATTTTACACTGAAAATATTTTCGATAAAATTAAAAATATTCTGCCCATTCATTGAAACTGTAACAGATGAATGCTGAACTGCACAATTTTCTTAATTTTTTGAGAAAATGATTGTATATGGCAAACACTGCCAAATTCGCAATGTATAACTGCGCTACAGTGGATGTGGAAATTCAGTTTCATCAAAAAATCGCAGTTCGGTGCATTCTTTGCACCGAAGTCCACCCTTTGGACTGTGCAGTCCATTTTCGGAAACATAGATGTAGTTTTCCTAATGTCCAGACTTAAACAAATTAAGTAACTCCTTCATTGCCTTTGATTGAATTTTGTTGTCAGTTCCAGATCGGTCTACTTCCGATGCCACCCATCTCGTAATTTTCCTCTGTTCGCAATGGTCAAATTCACGTGCGTCTTGCGGTCTGCGTTACAGGTATCAAGGTTTGATTTACTAGAATCAAGGGCGTTTCGATCTTCTAGATCTGCGCAGTCGTGTGTATCATCTAAGGTTAAAGACTGACCTGGGTCCTCACCACTAGCATTTTGTTGATCGGTATATCGGTCGAGTAGATCAACAATTGGTGATGCTGAGGAGGTCATATCTGCTGAAGCGACAAAAACGAACTGGTGAGGAAGGCGAAAGAGAGACTGTAGTCAAAAATTATGATCAATCGCAGTTTTTCTTCTCGTGCACCTAATATTTGAAATAATATTTATCCCAAGAAAAGAGTGCGGATCGCAATCGGAGTTTGAAATTCAAAATTAAAAAAAGTATAAATGGACTAATTCTAAAAGTGTATGCCAATAAATGAGTTTAAAATTCAAAATTCAAAAAGAGTATAAACGGGGTAATTTGAAAATTGTAGGGGCAATAAATGAGTTTGAAATTCAAAATTCAAAAATTATAAACAGACTAATATGATAGATGTAGGGAAATAAATGAGTCTGAAATTTGAAATCTTGAAAGTATAAACGGACGAATCTGAGAAGCGTAGGACCCTAAATGTACAACTACACTTTTTTAAATTTTGAAACAATGTTGTACTACTTCTAAAAAGATTAAATAACATGCAAATTACAGTAACAATATTTGAATCATAGTTCATTTAATGTCACTAACAATATATCAATTTCTATCTGAGACGACGAACTAGACAAATAATGTTACTACCATTATTTATTAGTAACATTATCTTTAGTAACATTAAATACACTAACCGCTGTACCCGTATAATTCTCCAGATTGGGCAATTTGTTGATGAAGATGATGATATTTTATTTCGATGTATTTCGTTCTTTCATTTTTGTCAGTATGTCCAGCGATATCGATGGCACTATTTTCGTAGATTAATAAAGGGGTGGCTTCAATTTCGATTTGAAGGAAGTCGTTTAAAATTCTTCGGATGCAGAGAGTATCTTGCAGTGCTAGTTATGCTGCAACATATTCTGCCTCACAAGTACTGTGGGCTATATTTTCTTTTTACGCGATTACCAGTATATAGGTGTACCATATGATGCATGAAGTGATGCACATGTGCAACATCTATCTTTTGGATCTGCCAAGTCAGAATATGAGGTTTTGAGAGGAGATTGGGCTGAATAATTCAATTTTACACCGAAATGAACAGAACCATGAATATATCGAGCCAAATGTTGGAGTAGGCAGAAGTCAGTTTTCGTAGGTGTGCTTATAAATCGTGTCAGTCGTCCAATTTCAAATTCAATATCGAATCTGGTTCCATCTGACATTTATCGCATGTCGTTCAGAACCTACAAATATAATTCCTTTAAATGTTCATTCAACCGCTCTTCTTCACTGTTATCATCGCAATCTTCTTTTTGAGGAAGTAGAGTGGAACTTGAGTTGAAATCTTGAAGATTTTGTTTTGATATTACCTTTTGGACTAGGTTCGGTTGTGATAGATAAATGTCGCCATTGGTTTCATAGGTGAATCCCATCCAATAAATAAGGTGGGAAGACCTATTTTTTGATCTTGTGCGTTTTAAGGTGGTGCAAGAATATATCTATTTCTCTTACGGATGTATCTGTCACTAGAAACTTTTCAATGGTGCCTAATATGATTATCAGCCCATTTGCGTTTTTTTAAAATTAAATGCATGGATCTGCTTGTGATCGTTCATATTTTTCCGAAGTCAAGTGTTCATGAAGGCCTGAAATTTAGACTTTGTTTTCATGTTTTTAACGGTATAGATTCATTCATAGGATGCCGATGAGTGAGTTGGGAAATGCATATGTTCCATCAGAAATTGGAGATATTTTACATAAACAATGTGATTCGGATCATATGGTTCATAAGAGAACGCAGATGATAAGTTGAAATGTTTGATCTGTTGTTTTTTGTGACGACGTGGCCAAATAGGAGGCGGGATAACTTTTTTCAGCAACATAGGCACTGGTTTTTTCAGGGTTATAGTGAATTTCAGGATTTATCAGGTCACTTCTTGTTGCACGTCATGCTTTTCGTGATAATATGGTACCATCCAGTGCACATTTGTATCTGTACGTCATTTTTATTCTGATGTGTTTGACTTTTTTGTGAATTTCGGATGAGGGATTCGTTGTACGACGGTGTTCAAATTGAGTTGGTTTAATTAAGAGTCATGATCTAGGCGCCATTATTCTGCATCAGGGTAGTTTTTCATTTGGTGGGTATTTAGGGTAGTAGTTATGTCCGCTTTTATTGTCGTGGGGCGTCATATCTGTGATACGTTATGAACGCTTTGCAGAAGATTTGGGCAGGAACGAATGGATGTTGGTATGTTTTGAAAACATTTTCTCTGTATTGGGATAGTTGATATGTGTCTTCTAGAAATACCATGGCATATTGTTCAGCGTTTCGGTTGAGAAGAAAACGATCCGAGCCTGATCGGGTATAAAGTTTTCTTTTACTGACATTTTAATTGACGACGGTGCGGGTGGCACCGAAAGGGGTAAGTAGAGGGGAATTATAAATTTGGTTTCCAGATTGATATTTTTGATTCTTGATTTTTGCGTGAGACATGTGATTGCGCATTTTTATATGTCATCTATGACGGCAAAATCCCAAAACTTTGGCGGGAGTCTGCTCAGCAGACTGCTGTACGATCATCTTTGGCGCACAGGCTTTGGGCTAAAGATGATCGTGCAGAATTCGTCAACATTTTTTTGATGCATTTTGCATGGGAATTTGATTGGGGTTGATTTGGGGCTATATTTGTTTCAACAATACCATTGTTGTGTAGGAATTATGTCACAATGTGTGAAAGTTATTCAGGTGCATTGTCAGAGTGAAATCTGTTAGGGTGCTGGCCGAAATATTTTTCATGTAGTTTAGAGTTTTAGGTATGATTTGTGGCAGTTGAGCTCGGGATATTATCGGCTTGACTATTACATATGGTCATACTGTGTGGATGAACGGTTCAATATGCCAATGTGCCCTACCGGATGATAGGATGATGAGCCCATTGTGTCACTGGTAATGTATTGATCTGGAATGTCAGTATGATGTTTTGATGGGCAGTAGGGTGATTGTACAGATTTTCCATCTTCGCAGGAGTAGCAGGTGATGAATTCATGCTTGGGTATGGTTATATGGAAGAAGGCCGGGAATTTTCTACAATTTATGATGCGACATCAGACATCAAGTGGCGCATGGTTGTACGCCATGCGTAGTACAAGAGTTATGTAATTTTTAGTAGGTGAACGTAATAAATAGAGGAAGAGATGAAAGAAGGCATTTAGTAGTTGAACATTTGGTACGCATGGTGAATAATATTGAGTTGGTTGTTTATGTGGAGAGATTTACAGGATTCTTGGTGTGGTGCAAATTGATCGTGGCTCGTGCGACAAGTTTTTGAGTTCAAGTGTCGCGTTACAGTGCACCCACCAAATCGTGACTAACGTCACATTCAGTCACGAAAACGTGAAACATCGTAACGTTCGGTTACGCTTTCCATCTTTCTCCGCGTTCGGGCAATTGACGACTAGGGCACGTGTTTTTTGACTGCAACGTACAGTATGTGCTGCCTCACTGTCCAATGCTTACCGTTCGACCATCTACCCGCCGACAAGCGGCAGGTAAACCCTACTTAAGGGGTCCTCGACCTCACGTTCCTTTCATTTTGATAAATGCAAGCAAGTTCGAGTACGTCATATTCACACCTACCGTCTTACGATCTCGTTAAGGTCAAGCACTTTACCCATCTACTTCCATCTACGAAATTACAATCTCTTCCCTCTCCCCTTTTTGGTGGAGTGCAAGCATCACACGAGTTACTCTGAACGAAGGGTTTCGAAATCCTTTTAGTGCTCCACTTCCTTCTTACTCTCCGGAGTTCATTGCGCCACAGTTGGTGGAGTAATATTGTTTTTGGTCTGAAACTGGTAAATCGGGGGAGCGGAAATTGAAATGTGGGTTTGGCTGCTGGTTGGGCATCTTGTTTTGGGTCAAAAATATGGGTATATGATGAATTTCTCGATTGGTAAATGGGTGATATCAAGAGTTGGTTCGGAATTTTGATTTTTATGCGTAAGGTATGCTTTGTTGCGAGTGAAAATGACCTTTTTTTTCTTGATCGATCAAATGGATATGATCATTTCAGGAATAGTCGGTGTTTTAACACATATTTCCGCATAATACCATCATTTGATCGTATATTGATGTGCATGTTTCATTTTATTATGAAGTTTCGTTACAGTTAAATAGGTCACTTCTTGTTCACTATAAATAATGTACATACCATTCGTTTATTATTGATAATATTCGTCTGATCTGGTGAAGTTTCTTTGGGGATTCCAGCACTAATTATTGAGATTGTGACGATATATGGTTATTATAAATCTTCATTTGGCTGATGGTGGTGATGTAATCGTATAATTTTTTATATATTGCAAACTCAACGGAGCTTATGAGTAATGTATTCTGGATTCTGTTTACAGTGTTGGTGGGATTTCTTTAGATCACTTAATTGCTTATGTTCATTATTGATGATGCGTCCGAATTCATAATCGTGGTATTTGCAAACTTTATTGTTTTTTCTCTGCTTTTATTTACAATGGTGGTTATATTCAGATTTGCATGGATGATAATGGTTATTTCATTTTATTTTTCGAGTAGTTTCTGGTGGAGAATAGGATAAATGTGAGAAATATTGGTTCTTCGTAGTACTTGAGTCAATCAATTTTATCATGGTTTGTAGAGCTTGGATATATCTATACATTTTGGTGAGCAATATCGGCGTATGGTAGGCATATGTTGCACGGTGAAGATATCCCTTAATGATAAATTTTAGTTATGTGGTCTCGTCATCGATATTGGTAAATCATCCTGCTATCATTAATGTACTAAATTTGTTGTAAAAAGTATATTAGTCGTTGAAATTGTTGTAGTTGTTGATAATGGTATGAAATGCCTTAATTTCGAGTAGATTCATGATCTGCAGTTGTTCCTCTCTTTGAGTTTTTTTTTGTACTCTGCGGATAATCAGGCCAGCTAGGTGGAAATCATCACTTCTATCTTCGATATATTGTGTTACTTGAAAAGTTTCAGCCTCAAAGTTTATGGCGAGAATCCATGGCTCCATAATATCTTTGATGAGGGAGAGTATGGTTGGTTGGCAAACTGGAATTTGTCACTGAATCTGTTTCATTGCAGGAATGTGGGATAGTCAATGGTGATATGGTGTGGGATTGTGGGATTGTAAGAATCTGGTTCGATGTGGACATATGATTAGACTGTACATGGATATCTTCAGGGTATTTAAACGAGAATTTACGATCTGGGAATGGATTGTGTGCAAGGACTAGATATGGGTAATGTGATCTGAGTATCACTTGTTCTGCAGTTATGGGGCATCATGAGATCATGATCGTATTCATTAATGAATATGCGATGTTTATGGATCAGAATTGGTATATGTATGTTGTGGTGGTAATTACAAGGTGGTATAATGACGTTCAATATTAATATTAATAGTTGATTTGCGTAGTGGTTTCGTTTATACGTCCATAGCCTGTTGGTGTGGCGGAGAAGGACTGTGGAGAGAGAAGAATCTAATGCAGTTGATTCTATTTTCACGTTCGTAAGCTTTAAATACTGTGAAATGTTGAAGCGAAAGAACGTGTAACGTGTCAGTCGTGGATAAGAGTGTCAGCTTGGACTATGTCTGACAGGAGAAAGTCTCCACAGCGTCCACTGAATCGTTCCATAGCAGTACTAGAGATGTGCTTTATTATTATTATTATTATATTTATTAATATAATATTGCCCTATTATTATATTAATTAATCGCGTGTCGTACGTGTGGATCAAATAGAAAAAAAAAGTGATCCGATTCAACTAATTTGCAATCATTTTGACGTCCCATTCTATAAAATAGCTGGCACTCTCTTCTCGGAACCAGTGAAGATTGAACAACATGGTAACAACATTTTTAAATTTCGTTTCTTTTTGTACCAGTAAAATGGCATTATTTGCTGGAGTGCAAGGGGGTAATGGACAAAACGGCATAAAAGATACACTACGGGATACTGATCTATCGGTGAGATAGGTAGCGACCATAGTTTTTAAACTTTGAAAAGGTCGTTATGCATAATAATATTTTCTTCGAACTGATTATTTGTGTGGTTAGTAGGTGTAGTAGAAAACAATATTAATAGCGTTGGAGCGGAAAGATGAACAGGTTTCTAATGAATATTTGTGTTACATCGTCAGGCTTGGTCAGGCTTTGTCGTGTTTCATACCATCTGACAGAAATGAATGGTACTGGTTGCACTCCACCCTATTTTCAAAAATTTAAAGTTAAAAGTTCATTTTTAAGTATTCGAAACCAAAAAGAAAAGGTATCCGTAATCATTAATACAACGCCTCTTTTATGAGAAACGTTTCTCAAACAATACCATCGGTACCTCGTAGTGCATTGTAGAGTGTTTGCAGGTAACCCTTCAGCCGAAAGCTGAAATCAACAACTGTTGCTCCTGTTGTTCCTTTCTCGCACATTTCCTTATTGGAATAGCACAACTACTTGTCATTTATGAGCTTCCCCCGACAAAAAAATATAACAGTTGTATGGAACAAATCAATTTCTGAATGTCGACACGCCCTCTTGTCCTCGTCATCACCATTCACTGTACACACGTTCCCCCCCCCCCCCCCCTCCCCCCCCCCCCCTTCCCCCTTCCCACACGCCACACTCAGGCGCCTCGCCCACATCGCCCATGCGATATGCTGGGTGATCGCATTGGCAATCATACAATAGACTTGTCGACGCGATAAATGTCCTCCGTAACCGCACAATTTTTTTGCAAATCCTTTGAAAAATCTTGTTTTTTGACACTCCTATTGACGTTACTGTACTATTTCTTTATTAAAAGCCGACTGCACCAATTTCCCAATTTGTTCAAATCCTCCAACTTTTCTCTTGCCATGCGCTACATAAACCCACAAAATTCCAGTCTGCTCTAATTTCAATGTCTCAACCCGTGTTTTCTCGTTTACCCTTGTACAGTTTTGCATTCCCCTTTTCTCTTGTTAACCAGTTAGACCCTTCATCACTCGCCCTGGCTCACCCCTGACTCCTTCACACCTCTACGATTCTAATGGCAACCGATCTATTGGGCTCTGCATTTGCCAGTTTTCTTGGTCATCGAAGAGTGGCATGCAACCCAACAAGTAATGATCAACAAATCGACTTGAACCAAGCAACCGTTCAACCGTTTCCAGAGCAACCGTC
>JAULBU010039407.1:0-14775 GCA_032358235.1 Odonthalia washingtoniensis | reverse complement strand
TACCACTGGCCTTTGTAGAGAAGTAACGGAATGTTTGATGAACAACAAAGCTCTTGTATCCAGCTTAAAAGAAAAAATTCGAATACAGTGAGCTCCCGTAAAAGAACTGCACGAAATAGACTGTTCAACTGTTTAGAGTATAGAACTTGTGGAACGAAGCACGTCATGTCCATCTCCGACTATGCTGAAAAACGTATGAAGTAAGGAAAGCAAAAGAAAAATTTCTCAAGACGATAGGAACGGATGGAAAAGTGGACTATTCATGGTGGAGATGTGCTGACATTGCAAATTTATCCTACTTTGGAGGTGTACCAGCTGAACTACAGCCCGTACGAAACTGTGACCTGTCATCCGTTGAAGGAGGTTGTGACAATTTCTATAAAGATGATGATGATGATGAGGGGGAGAAGCTGAAACTGTTCAGTAATCGTATTGGTATATCTATACTTCGCGATATTCTCTGGTATATACCGAACAACGACCGGACAAATATTACGGATGGTACTATTTTAAGTATTGCAAGACTGGATGCTTGGGTATTTTCTGTAATGAAATGTCTTCAAGTTGATGAAAAACGTGGGGGAGGAACGCAGAGTAGTTATATGTCTGTATTTATCAAAACACTTCCGGAAGCTACCAAGCAGGTTATAGGGTGCATCAGAATCTATGTGGCCATATGAGAAGAAGAGGAGTTCATACTTCCCCGATTTTTATCGACCGATGGTATTGAAGGAAGAAAAGAAGCTATACTAAAAATGTACCGCATTGCAACTAGTATTGTTGTTCTACCAATTCGAAACGAAGTGTTCATAACTGTTTATATAGCATGGTTTAATACGTATACTGTTACGGATATTGGTAATATTTATGACTGTTATATTGCAGAGGTTTGCAATGAATGGTCAACCATCAAATTACTAGGTTATTCTGATGTAATAACAGAAGCCATGAAAGACATTTATGAATTATATGATGACGAACGGATTGAGCCTGATGACGAAATTGAGTAGGAGGCTACACAGCAAATGAATCCAATGCAGAGAAGAAGTTCGGTGGAATCATATGAATGGAACATCAGCAGTATCGGAAATAAGGTCAGATGGGTGGATATCGTAATGACGACTAAGACTAAATTCAGCGTTAACAGATGGAAAGTAACGTAACGAAACCAGTTCCGCATGTCCAGTCGTAAAGAGCATCCAGAAAGAAAATTCAACTTGCAATTGAATTTGGGGGCGAGCATGAAGAAGAGGAAGGTGCCGATTACAACAGCAGCATTGAGGATTATGAAGTAGAGGACGTAGAAAAGGCATTTGGTGGTTAGAAATTTTAGGGAGAAATTGATACGGAAATGTTACCTGTAACATGTAACGATCACGTCACGATAATGATGGTACAGATGTCCAAAACAAACTTCGTGGAAGTAGTACCGGTGGAAGAACGAGTGAAAGGTTTTTACTAAAGAAGAACAGGAAGCAGTAAATGACTGAATGTGTAAAACATCAACAGTTTTGACGTGAACTATGTCCAGTCCTGTGATGAGGTGATTAGTAATGTAACGTTGAACGGTACAAGTTATGTTATGTTGACCGTGATATGTTTATGAAATGTCGTGAGTTTCTTGTGATGGAAATGTGGCAGCTTTCACGAAAGGAAGGAATATAAACATAAATTGTCATAGAGAATATGATACAAAAACATTTCAATGAGCATGTGATGAAAATAAAGTTATGTTTTGTTTATACATCACAATATGTGTTGACCTGTTCTCTAATGTTTGTATCTCTGTAAAAACGATTAATATAGAAGCGATGATGGGTTCATGGAAGTTCTTCAGACAACAATGGAACAGCGACATTAGAGCGAAGAACATGAATGGAGCTTTCAATGGTGCTGAAAGGTACCATTCCAAACCATTCCGATGCTGATTTTTATCACCAATGATTTTACTCCGTATTCCCCCATGACCACCCTCGGTACCGAAAGGTGCCTCCCCCAATCACGACGCTCCCCCAACTCGTGTCATGTCCGATTTTGTGAATCGGAACTGGAAAACGCATTCAGAATCAGTTAATGCATTGAATTTGTACGCGAAATTTGACATGCTGATTATTCGAGTGCGATATAGATGGCTGATTTAGTCCGTTCTTGCATGGAGATATGCGCTGAAGCTTGTTGAGAGTAGTTCGGAAGGTACATTTCCATGCATATACCGTCTTGAAATTAGTGCGAAAAGGATTCGTCTCCAGTGCAAAACACGGCTGTTACTAACCGCTGCATTGTGCTCTCTTTGTTATCCTTTTGATAAAGCCATGTCTTGATGTTGCTCTGGTTGTGGTTGAAATTTGACATGTGGTAACTGGTCAATTAAAATGTTGACTAGGATATTCATTTAATACTCCCACAAATGTTGAAACTGATTTTCGTAATCCAAATTCTGTAATGAAACTTTTTAAAGAATAAAATTTATTCTTAAAAAAAATAATTCCAGTATTTTTGCGGTATCATTGCAGATTTTTTGTAGGCGTTATAGAACTAATATGTAGAAGATGGTGACTAACCAGTCTTAGATAGATACATGAATATATGGTTCGCAGAAGCGCTATCATTTATACCAATACCAATAGAACCGGACAATAACACATAGTCATCAAATAGCTCCGTCATGTGAGGACAAGAGATTTTCAGAGATTTTCTTCGTACAATATTTAGATGTTGTTGACAAAACAACTTTGGTTCCAGATTAGATCGATAAGGCACTTGATTGTATAAGATTATGTTGGGATAGAACAAGAGGAAAATCTAGTACGTTGACATCACCAAAGATGTACGGTCTCAGCCCGTGACTGTGTCCGATCGATAGTATTCGTGGAAAAATCAATTTCATACTTGAAGATACCGCTGTAGATATTCTCGTAAATCATGTTATCCTTAGAAAGGAATGGAAATCATTTTTTGGCCACGAGTATGGATGGGTTTCCCGTGTATTTTATGTGAATCGGTTCTATCGTGAAAAAGTACTGCAATACGAGCAAGGTAAAAACTGGCGTCATGTCAGAAAATTTCCGGAAGAAATTTCGAAGAACATTGCTACATTTCGGGACTTTTACAACATCCAACGCAATATTACTTTGGTCAGCTTCATTTATTCCTTTCAAACTGTGAAATTGTTTAACAGCAAGATTAATTACAAATTTCCAAATATGCAGTAGCCTAAGTGACAAATCTTACTTCGGAAAATTTCAAAGTTCGGACTGAAAATAGAAAATAACGTCAGTTTAACTTCGGCTATTACGGTTTTCCCAAACACAAATTAATATATTACAATATGAAATTGGTGAATTTCAATCGGGAAACAACAAATTACACATTAAAAACAAATTTCAAAGTGAACGTGGCCTATGTGACCAATGTTACTTCGAAAATATCCAAAGTTCGGTGTGTAAATATGAAATGAACGTCATCATCCCTTCGGATTTTCAGTAATTTTCAAAAAACATCGATCAAATACTATGTGACTTTAGTATTTCTTCCTCAAAATATTAGTAATTTCGAATTCCGAGGTGAACTTAGCCTATGTGATCAGTTTTACTTCCAAAATATCCAAAGTTCGGAATGAAAATGTTCGAAGCTAGCCATTGTGTCTTTGTTCTTTCTACAAACCATGGAACAAAATACAATATCAATCCGTTTATTTTCAGTCTGGAATAAACAAATTGCTAAACATAGCACCAAAGTCCGAACTTAAAGCAGCATATGTCAACAATGCCACTTCAGTACCTTTGGAAGTTACATGCAATTTATTGCGAAGTTTATAGCCCGAATAATTCCCGAAGTCGACTTCAAATCAAGGCCAAGAAACTTCGGGATCCGAGGTGACCGAAGTTCCCAATTAAAATTGTGACACTTCGTATTTGAATGTTACAGAAGTATTTGAATATTTCCGAGAACATTGTTGGCGTTTCTGTTGTACATCCGTTTCTTGTATTTTCCCAAACAAAGAAAATGGTAAAGTTGTTGTTGGTACCGTAATGACCATTTCTCAGTTAGATTCTTGAATATTAACTGTTGTTTTAACTAAACATTGTTCAATTGAAGCATTAAATTGAAAGACATAAGCAGTTAAATACTACATACTATTAAAACCGGAACCAGCCACTGAACAAGAAGTTTGTTGTATTATGCAATATATGGAGACGTATGCAGAAGAATTGAAGATAAGTGATTATTCTTAAGGCAATGATAAATATGAAATATTGAGGATATTTATTGGTAGTAAAATTCCAATAAGGCATCCGCATATCAAGCGATATTTCATTCCGTCACATCAGACTTGTTTTAATAATATATTCGGAATGACTTCTGTATTATTCATGATTGCAAATGATGGGATACATTAAACATTGGACGTACATGAAAATGTTTTGGAGGGTTACAGTGATTGGAAAGCAGATTATGTCGAATATTTTGCCTTTGGAGTCGTCGTTCGTCCTTGTTTAAATGGAGCTTCTAAAGATGAGATTTGTTATAAAGACGTTTGATTTTAAGCTGAATGTCCATCTTGTCATTCTTTCCATTAAAATATGTAATGTACGATATTTTAGCATCTTACATCAACCATGTGTCTGTTTCGGGAAAATAGTTCATTTATTTACTTTTACAAATAAGAAGTTGTATTTTAATCTGCAAAATTAGATTTTCGCCTGTAGAAACGGTTTAAAATGAAAAGATTTTCAGCTCGTGAAAGTTGTTCCGTGAATGGTTCCATTCCGAAAATTGGACAAAACAGCTGTACTGGTGACTCTAATGTATCAAAAGTTACGGTGTATAACCATTCTCATGTTTCTATAATTGCTTGAAATCCTTGTTCTGTAGATAGTTTAGAGAACAATCAATATGATCTTCTGTTGTGCATCAAAGGAAGACACAATGAAAGTAGTCTTCAACTGAACTAAATGGTTTTTATTTCAAATACTTTACAAATTCATATTTACCCACAGCTTTTCCTCCTGGCATTTTCAAATTGGATGGTCTTAGAAATTATTTAAAGTAGAACTGCTCTGTTGAATTATAAAAACTAATAATTAGTACAAAACTAATTCGTTTCTTTCTGAATGGTTCAAACGCTGTTGCAGAAAATATTATCTGCTTCTGTTAAAAATTAATTAAAACATGTCTTTAGTTGATTCAATAGTTTTCTTCATCTTAATCAAGTGTTGACTCATAACCACCATGTATATAACCAGATTTAATTAGTTGTAATAAAAATAGTATGTATCTGATTCTCGGTCTTGTGATTCTGCATAAACTTTTTGAACAAGAGAAACAAACATTTTCACACCATATGCGGGTAGACACTTCATAAATCTCTGCGACTGGTATGTCGAATACCCTATTTTACTAGAATCTTTTTCGTGAGCAATATGTAACCGTTACAGATTTAAGGAAACTTCCTTCCTGTACAAGGTATGTTCGAAGTATGGGACTTGTAATTTTTCTTCAGTGGTGATGATCCTTTTTTACAGGTAAGATATATTACCTTGCACAAACTTGGTAGCATATTAGTCACTTTTTATCCATATCGATAGCAAGAGACTTGGAAGTAGACCTATAAGATTTCTTGATCAACACATTGACATTTTAATAAGGATATGTGTCCGAAATAGTCATGTTTCTGAATATTAAATATCTTCTTCGATATTATTTAAAAGATGAAACGTCATTTTGTTTTTTCAATGGTTTCAGTGGGTACCAAATGTGAAGACAAAGAGCTTTTTTCATATTGCACACATTTTTGTCAATGATCTCGCTTTCCGATTTCGACCAGTCGTATCTTTATGATCATATAGTAACGATAGTAAAATATCTTTGTAAAGTGTATGTATCTTTTTGAACGATTCATCTCCGTGGTCTCCTGTAATATTATCTACAAACACTGCAACAAATGGAAACACCATATCATTATTTCTGTATTCTTTCTCTCCTAACATCCCTCTTATCTAATTATTTAGGAACAGATCATCAAAGTTTGGGGTTTCTCCTTTTTAGATAAATCTATAGTTAAACCCGAAGTGAGAAATTGTTCAAAATTGCGTCAAGGATATAATTGCATATTTGCAAGCTTTTAGTAAATAAGACCTGACACTTTATATTTTCACGTCTTGGTTTCCCTGGATTTATTTCCACATTATAACTGGAAATACATTTCAGCATCATCATGCACGTTTTATTTAACTTGTTGATCCCGAAGTGCATTTTATGCAAAGTTTCATATGTGAATGAAATAAATAAACCAGGATGATCATCCTGGTTACTCCTTCGAAGGAGTTTTGGATATACTATCGATAACTGATCTCATATAGTTTACCATGAAGCTATTGAATTCTCATAAATTCAATCTGCATCTTTTGCAAGAATATATTTTCGGTCAATTATAATATCCTTTGAAGAATTAGCAATAAGGACAAGAGATCCAAATTTTCTTGTCTACTGCAGAATATTTACCATATTTCTAGAATCACATACCCTTGAGGTTTTCATATCTGTTCGAGTGCCTATGCAACAAACACGTGGTCATTTCGTAGTCATATTTTGGAACCCCAGACATATATTTAGTTCTGTAATTCCTCAATAGTATGATATTAGGTAACAGGTGATACGTGCATTTTAAAATAATTGTGGTCTGATACTAAACTTTCCGTATTAGCTTTATTGAACAATGGTTTCAGAACCATGTTCATATCTATATGAAACTCCGTCAATTATTGATCGCGACATGTAGAAGAATACTTCACTGAAATTTAATTAAACCTTCATGTTTTCATGACGTTGTTCCTCATAGACCAGTGGGCTAGACCAGTGGTCTACGAGAAACAACGCCATGAAAATATGAAGGATTATGATTAAATCCCAGAAAAGAGATATATTGCAGGTATCTCGTTTCCTCATCCTCTAAATTCTTCTCTTGAAAATCCACTAGGGGGAACCCAATCAAAGTATTACCATTATCGATAACGTAACGATGGAAAGAACATGACAAGTTAATTTAAATTCACGTGTATTTAATATGCCATGAGCTATATTTTCTTCAACTTTGTTGAAGTCTTGTCCGTGTATATCTAAATTAAACCTCTAAATACTTATCATATCCGTTTGATTCTGTACTTTTCTTATTCCAGTACAGATTTCGATCTCCGGACTCCCAAATCCCGTCTCTTCATATTTCATATAAAATATTTCCTGGTATATTTTTCATATGGCGTGTGTAATTCTATCACTACTTGATGCATCTTCATGGAAATTAAAATCAGTTTATGATGCTAATAAATCTGTTTGCGGCTGATATGTACAATATGCTATAAATATATGTAATACTTTTCTGTTTCTGTATCATATATATGCATTTATTCTTTTCGAAATTCAATCTACCTCAAATTTGTTTGGGTTTCGGTAAACATGCTGGCGTAAATTGAAAGTTTATTTTGTCTCGGAACAGTTTCGTATCGAAACTTCAGTCACGTAACAACGACAAAAACTTTGGGTTATGTTTCATACCAATAAGTTCGATGAATGATAGAATATTCTCAGTCCTGTTACTTACTTCATCAATTTCATGTTCAAAACATGATTGCATACTTTTATTGCATTTTCAATCTGTTCCAAAAATGGATATAGTTAATTCTGTTGGGACATACAATGAATATATACCATACATACTATCTAATATGTGTTTTCTCCCCAGGTTGTATTTCATCTGTTTGTATAGAAGTAGAGTTGAAATTTGATTGTGTATAGAAGCGTGCTGCAGAGGATTTTGTTCCATTACGTTAAACTGAATACACACAAGAACCCTTGGTCCTTTATGTCTTTTTCATATTGTCCTCAGTATGAAAATATGTTCGATATCATTTGTTTTAACAATATAATTTATGCCTTGTTCACTTTTTAGAAAATAAATTATGGCAGAGATGGGCAGAAATTATTCGCAACTTCAACTTCCTTTCGCAATATGTCTGTGCAATGTTTTATTGTGAATTTTTGTTGGATGAAACTGGAGAAATGGCAATTTTTGGGACAGTTTCATAACCTTGAATTTCATGTCTCCTTAAAACAGGAGAATTTCATATCTGTTCGTGGTGAAATATTATTTTACACCAAATTATTCCAATTATATAATTATCTAACCATACTAGGGAGTGTTGGATAAGTGAAATGACTACAACATTCAGTAAGGGCATATATGCCAACATGGACGTGTAGGTTGCGAGTTCGGTTTCAGTCATGTTTGGATTTCATATTTGGTCTAAATCAGCGATTTAGTCACGGTCATTTCACTAAACATTCAAGTGATATTAATTTGATTTTATAACATTATGAGGATTTTTTGGGCGAATGAAAATGCTGCGATCGTCTGTACCGCGCCGTCTAGTTTCGGCAACCCAAGAAAAACAAGTTTAATCCTTGTAGGACTTTATTCTCCTTGCAAACAAATCGGTTGATGCAAATTTCACACTCGTCTCCTCCCACTGCCAACAATTTTCAAAGAAGCGAAACAGCAACAACGGGAGCACATCCAGCGAAGCGATTAGCGCTTCCACATCAAAAATTAAAGCAACCGAAAGAAAATTCAACCATATATGTGCTAGTAAGTGTGGCAGTGGGACAGGTCTCTGACGTCTTATAAAATGACGTAGGAGAAACTGAAGTTGTCATTCCAGACCCATGCGCACCTTATTTCTCCCCAATCCCACCGAATGGTTCAGAATCGGGGGGAATAGTAATTGAATCACAATCACGACCTGTTCAATTATTTTAAATTTAAAGGGAATTCCATGGTAAACAATCTGTACATCGAAATGAACCGAGTCTTCTCCCCAATGTACAAATTGTTCAACAATTTGAACGAATCGCAACAACTGAAACGCTTCCCGATGGACATTTTTCAGCCATTTGAACAACTCGAAACATCTGACACTCCGGAAAGGCGCATCTGTTTTACAAATTTGTTGGACTTCATGATATTAAAAGAAGTAATAGCAACAGATACCCATCTTTCCGTACATGGAGATACGACAGAGAATTTTATGGAGGCACTAGAAATATTTAACACAGCCGCACCCCCAGTTTATTTATTTTGGTGAGTCAGCGGTCGTGGAAAAGTAAAAATGACAGATTTAAAAAATGTTTTTCAGACCACCGCATCGTGGTGAACATAAATGTACCTGCAAGCGGAATTATAGAGGTAAGGGGATAAAGGGAAGTTATTCTAGATAATATATCACATGCCGTAGATGGCAATGAAGAAGAACGTCAGGCAGAAACGGACAAAAGGACGGGTCTAGATGAGCGAATGACGGTAACAGGGGATAAGAGGTCAGGTAATGAATCCCAGAGGTGGGTCGAGTGAGCAGAGTAATGACACCCCAACTCATCGAAAAAATTATTATCAGAAGACTCGGACGAGGAAGATGAAGAAAGAATTGCAGAGCATATACGGCGTCAACATGAAAGTGCGGGAAAAGATTTAAAATAGAGTGTGAACGTTTGTCTTTGAAAAAATCCAATGCTGAACTGGAGGCAAATAGGGATAAGGTGGAGATGGAAGGAGCCACAAGAATGGAGTATCGACAGGAGTAGCGTCTAAAATTGGACTCTTAGCGCCTTTTAATGGATAGGACTAGATTGTAACTGGAGGTGGAGAAGATGAGGGCTGGTATATAGGAACGAAAACAGAATAGCATCGCGTTTGCAGCAATTTCACGAAAGTTGTTTAGTATTATTAATTATTTTTAATTTATGATGAAATAAATAATTCTACTTGCAGATATACATTAACATGACGTTACTGTTTATCTGTAAGTCTGTAGGAGGACATTTAAAATAACTTTGCACTTGACCACCGTGACCAAGACAAATTTTAAATTTCCAAAGCAAAGCTGAAACTTTAATACCATTTCCATTGGCGCCTGGTGCATTTTTAACATTCGCTTATATTCTTTAGTCGCCCACATCTGTTTTATATCCTAATAATACCACCACACGGCAACACGTGCACCATTCATTGCAACGTTATAAATTTGTTTATGAACGGTGCAAGTTACTCTCTGGTATGCAACTTGCATCCATGGATGTATGATATACGCGAAATCCCCGAATATGCAGCATTGCGTTCCTTCAATTTTCAATTTCTCCTGTAGCTCTCTGTCGAGGTTTCTTTGTCTGTAAATCGTTAAGCCGTGGCGGTGCCGCATTTCGCGACCGTAGATATAAAAATAAGCCCATCTGGCGTTCAGATTATTTGATAAATCAAATAATTAAATCTCTTATGGCCATTATAACACGACCGTTGATTCGAGGCTCGTCCACCTGGTCGAGCCATTGCGATTTTCGAAAAATCTATGAAACCTATGCAATTAATCATAGGGAATAGGGACAGTGTTGTCGTGAATGATTTTTTCATAATCAAACTCGCGCGTATTTAGTAAGTCACATATTAAAGTAGAAACCAGTTCGCCATACGTCTTGATAAACGACTCTGCCGACTCCCAGAAAATTTCAGAAAGTACGTAGTCCCTCATCCCAAAATAAATTCTGTGTCCCTCCGCCTACATGGTGCTGCGAGACAACACATCATTATACATCCCGCGGTAATTTCATCACAGTAGTAGCCCCTTCTCCCCGTTCTGCCTCCAGAAAAATTTACTTTGCATTCAATTTCGTGTACGTCGTTTTGGGGGAACCTAAATCGGTCAAGCTTTGGTTTTCTGAAATTATTGGTTTTCTGAAATTGTGTTCAGATTAAAAGGTACTTTTTTCACGCGTCGTTTTCGTAAAATTATTTTTAGCAAGTCCTTTCTTCTTTTTCTGAGCCTCCTATGCACATTATACAGGACCGCCACATCTACGTTCAGCATCATGGCATTTCGAAGCATTCGCTCCTTTCTCCTCATCATTTTTCTGACTTTTCCAATAAAAAAGTCTTTGCCTCATAGTGCAGGATTTGCATGCGTTTCTTTTTCGGTGTCACCGAATTTTAGGGGATATGTTTTAACGTAAACAATGCTAGATTTTTATCTGTTCAAATTAAATGGAGGTAACCAGCCACAAACATCGCAGATTGATTTCGGTTAAACTGAATTGGTTGTAACATGATCTAACCAAAACATTCGATACAGTTCAATAACATTATGCATTTTAAGGAGGCAAAAAGGCCTCAAAAATTGAAAATTCTATTTTTGGGTTTTTTCATTTCCACTTGGAAATTCTGCTTAAATGATGTTGATTTTAGATAAAGAGCAATATATGGATAAATTAAAACGTTCTATAGTTATTTACTTCATGTCTATAGTTTTCAATCGATACGTCATCTCTCACATAAATTATATTAGAATTGGTATTATCAATTTATCATAATATCTAAACTAAAACTTACTGATATATGTGTAGTCATAACAAGCCTATTATATGAATATAATTTAAAACTTTAGATTGCATCGATAGAAGGGCTAAAAATTCATGCGATGAGAGATGAGATAATGGGACGATGACGAAGAATGATCATGACTAGATGTGACGACGACGTGATATTACTATACGTGACATGACGATACAATAATGTGACGGTACGATGACATGATGACACGATGACGTGATGATACGATAACAAATAATGATGACGACGAGATGATACAACTATATTAGATAATGGTATTGAAAAAAATTGAACCTTTTCTAATATTAATACTTTGCATTTCAAAAACTCTCACCAGCTGATTTATTTACGAGACTCATATGGCCGCTTACAATTTATTGTACAAAAATTCTTCATGGTGTTCTTTTCGCTCGAAACTAGGATGTGGTTGAAAAATAGGAATGTTTTAAATATAAATAAAAGCTAGGAAATTTAATTTATGCAACGGTTATTCTTGTTTTACATTCTACAGATCTCTCAAGATGAAGATTTTTCAATACTCAATAACTATACATTGTCGTGACAAGGGAAATGGTTTATATTCATACCTAATCTACCTAACTATAATAAATCAATACATGGAATACTTTAACTCCATTTAAAATAATGCTTTCCGTTCGGTTAATAGATCCATTAGATGTCTGGTATTTTCTGCTTCTAAAGTTTTTCTAATTAACTATTCCATATATCTGCAGGAAAAGGCACCGTCTTAGATCTTTGAATATTTAATGACTCAAATTAATGCTATCATATTGATAGAAAACATGTGTATCGACTGCTTGATACAAACTACCTCATGATAAGTCTAAGTAAAACTCGTCCGTTTTAGTCATTTCAGAATCCGTTCTATAGGTGATAGAAAACTTTTTTTAGTGTTTGGCCTTTTTATTTGAGGCGTTAAGCAGAGAAATATTTTCCATGTCCTTTCATGGTCGTCACATAACTCAAAAAGTCCTGCCAATACTACTGATTATCGCTGAAATACTCTCTTCTGGTGAATAAATTGATGAAAGGGAATTTATCACCAAGCACTACCGAATCCTACTCCCTAGGTATATTTAATTACTTGCTGCAGTGGACTGCAACGCTTTATTTACAACGCTTTCAACCTGTCATAATTCAGTCAATTGAATCACGCTCACAGACGTTTTTGTTATAAATTATGCATTTGAGACTCAGATGTCCATCAACTTATGTTGGTTTCATGTAAATTAACCATTCCATTTATAAAACAGAACTATCCTTTGAACAAATCTCTGCAGTTGGCAATTTTCTCCATTAAACTCTCAATTGAATCACAGGAATCGTTAACAAGAATGACAAAAAGAGGAATATGCAATACATAAAAGAGAGGAATATAAAATCTAGTTTTTGCGATCGTCGAACACGACTGTATCCGCCAAAAAATATTGTGAAATGGTCTTCTTCGTTTAAAGGTCTTCTTCTTCACGAAGTCATCGCTTCATCGCGCGTTACACTGCCTAACTTGACACAAAATGGATGTGTTCTGTTGTTCTACACTGATAAATGAAATTATACCATTGATATTTCTATTATTGGACATGTAGCGGTACTGTAGCTGCACCTATGTTCAACTTACAGTGTAAAGAAATCTAGAAGTTGGAAAAGTTGATTGAATTGTGCTGGTCAAGAGACTACAGTAGTTCAATCAACTTTTGAAGCTAGAAAAATTCCCATTTCATTTTTTTCTTCTATTCCTTTCACTGTAATGGTATTTTCGTGAATGGGATCATGGGATAATAACCAGCATTTTTTGAAAAAAGCTGAAGCAGTTCATTTTATAGTAAAATTGATTAGACCGTCCATTCTGCCACTTTTATTGAATCTTAGTTTGTTTTGTGATGACAAACGGCATGAACTGTTTGAATTTTTAGAGAAATTGTGTCTCGCTTGTTCGTTCCGGCACCATCATCGTCACTGCCTGCAGCTAACAACAACGAACAAATTGCATCTCACCTGACTCATTCACTCAGTGATTGCGTCATCGTCATCATTATATATCTGCCAACAACGTTTTTCACACCTACATACCGTTCGTCTTCTTGCTTTGCTCCCCCGTCTATTGATATTGATATTATTTATTAGCTGCACATCCTGTTCCATTTTAGAGCATAGCGAAGAGCAATGGCCACTGTACCGCCTCCAGTTGTTCCAGTTACATCATCACAACCTCCTTCATCATCTTCTGGCAGTACTTCTTCCGTACCCATCATCCCATTGTCAAAACCCAAACTTAAACCCAAATCGAGAAAGCTTTCTTCTTCATCTTCCATTGCTTTGCTTTCCGCTGTATCTTCTGCGAAAAACACTTCTCAACGTGTCCTTACTGTCGTGGCATCCAAGCCGGAACCTGTCCCCATCTCTGATATCAATGTCGATACTACAACGACCACTGTTACTTCTGCTGTTACTGCTGCTGCTACTGCTGCTGCTACTGCTGCTGAATCTGACTCTCAACCTGAATCCCAACTTACTCCGTCAGCACCTCTTAAACAACGTACGAAATCTGTTGCTGTCGATCCCTTTCCTCTCGTTTCTTCATCCTCAAATGATTCACCCGTTGTCTCCCCTGCAGATGAACACCATGCAACAAATAATGAAAATATACAGGAACAGTCAGAACAACACGTGAATGATTACCATACAATTAACAAACAATCTCAATCTAATCCTTCGTCTTCAACTTTTAATAATCCTAATTGTAACAGCACTAATGTCACAACTAGTTCCACACCAGCTGATTCTACCTCACCAGTGATTGGCATTCCATGTCCACAGTCTGATTTAAATGTCCCAGTCACATTGCCAAAGCAAAAACCTCCTGTTTCTTCACCGCCTCAGCTAAATCCACCAACAGCGACATCGGAAGACCTTGCAGCAGCGACCGCGACTTTCACTGCTGTACCGGCGACATCAATGCAAGTCACCCCTTCTATTTCCTCTACTCAACCAATAAAAACAATCACGTCACCAACACCCTCTGTTACTCCCGTCCCCGCCCCCGTTGTTGTACCTTCTCTGACTGCTGCTGCTCCCGTTCAAACCGCTGCTCCCCGTGTCCCTACACCATCCCTCACGCGGCTTGTTTCGACACCAGTGGTTGTACAAAGGTCTGTACAAGTATCGGTGCCGGTAGCAGAGACGGATGTAGTCTTTGTCGATGGTTTAGCATTCAATGGGCGTGGATATAGAGTATGTGGAGTTGCGAATCAACGTGGTCGCCGATGTGGTCGTGTAGGAACTTGTCCATTTCATTCATCATCATCAGCTAAAAAAAGCGCGAC
>JAULBU010039396.1:0-12199 GCA_032358235.1 Odonthalia washingtoniensis | reverse complement strand
TAATAATAATATATATTATATATATGACGAACCCACAGCTCGAGGTGGAAAATAAAGAAAAGGTAATCATTTACTAAAAACCATCTACACCACGGGATCTTCCACCACGTCCAATCAGGTAAGAACTACTGTTACGTAGTCAAAGCACGCAGTACCACTGAAAGGTAGAACGTGTGCCGCATGTTACATTTCAACTTAAGCCCTACCGCGAACAGAACCGGATGATTGGCGACTAACGGCCAGTTGATCTCACGAAGTCCATAACGACGAGCCAACAACTTGGCGAGTCAGAACTCGACGATCAACCGTGCGCCACGGAGGCTAAAAGGGGTAGAGGACACTAACAAAGGGAACTCCAATCAGGATATTAAGTAACTCGCAGGCAAAAGTAAGTTAAGCAAAGTTGTGACACGTGTAATAGGCAGCGTGGAACAATCCGTCCAGCCTGGAAAGTTACTACAGTTATAACTGCTACTTTCAAGTATGACTTCCACCAGAGACGGCCACGGGCCCGAATTACACTCAGGAAAGATGCTGATGCCCTCAGGACACATGCTTCCACTCCAAGTCTCGAGTATGGGAAGAGTAGAAACAAGTTTACAAGAATTTCCAAGCCCATCAGGAAGCATGCCACAACTCCGGAGCGATGGGATTGGCAGTTTAAGTAGGAGACCAAGGACACTGGGGACGACAACGTCTACAGCCGCGTTCATGACTTAGAACGTGAAGAAAGCCCTTTTCCCAACTTCTCAGACGATCCGGACTCACTCGCTCCCATAGCCCCGAAAGCAGAGCACCTAACGCACCTGAAGACTTTGTGTGTTATTATTTGACCCAGCTGTTCCTGGCATATTCTCGTACAAGCATGAGAGCAGAACATCTATTGGATGATTTTATCACTTCGTTTCTACCCCATACGATTTTCGCATGGACCAAGCCCATGCTGCATGAATGGGGGGATCTCTTCGTAAAACGATGAATTTACGTAAAATCGGACAGGAAGAGGTCACCATACAAAAAAGTTATCGACGTACTATATTGGGATAGTTAATCCAGCCCATGGAGAAATGTGGAAAAATGAATGTCGAACAAGTGCACCGGGATAGAAGGGCAAACCCCGGGAAACAATTCAAACAAGGATTTGGATATGTAATAAAAGGGATCGCATAATAGACCACGTAAGAAGGAGACCCGGAAAGCGAAAAGGAGGCAAGAACTCTGCAGAAAGAAACCAGGGACGACGACGCAGGATACACGATTTCAGTTCGAGTTTTTTTTCGGAAGATGACCGCAAGAAGGATGAAGGTCGAGACCCGGAAATAATTTAGGATATAAAGGCCAAAAGGGAAGAACAATTCACCGCAAAACACAGGAAGAACCAAAACAAGGAAGAGGACGAACACCAACCCGAAGCTGAGAGAGGACTGGGAGTCAACTTCATGGTACCAGCGTTTGTGGGACAGAGGAAGTTAACTGGCCGCTACAAAGAAGACCTAGGCGACATTCTCGAAACATTCAAGACTCACGCTCACATGTGCGACCTGACCTCAGCCCAGAAAAGGGACCACTTCCAATAATGTTGACGGGCAAAATCTTGTCGCTATTCAACAAGGAAACAAAACCGACCGACACCTTGGAGGAGGCGGTATCCTTGGAGAAGAAATGGTATAATTCCCGCGAAAAGCAGACGAGATTTTTAAGAGACTGGCGTAGGATGCGACTCTCCACAGCAATGGAAATTGACCTAAGCGCGTCTTAAATAACAGTATACCGCAGATTCGTTGCAAGAGTGATGATCACCCAGAAGCAGCTTGACGCTTCATACCACGCCGATCAATACCTGTGTGACAAATTGATGGCATTGATTGATATCCCGAGTGTCCGGGATTTCCTCAAGGATCGAGTTCCTAGAGACGTGTAGCAACTCGTAAATGTTTGGTCTAACAGGTTAAGCTACAAGCCACTAATGGAGGGGACGACGTCTTTCTACTTCGTCGGAACCCTAGGGATGCTCACAATAACACACGAGATATGTCTGTCCATTACATGCTCGGCCAGAATTATAGCGGGGAAGCACGGTGCCACGTGAAATATTTCAGAAGAAGGCCACCTTGCGGAAGACGAGGAAGAGGTGGTTTTAACTAGGGAAGAAGAAGGCCGTTTCCCAGATGGATGCATGGTGTGAAAGCTTGGTTTTACGGTATGCGGTAAGGAAGGTCATCTGGAGAACCAGCGCCACTCGGATGATGAAGTAGAAGAAGAAGTGCGCAAGATCAAAGAGAAGCAATATGCTGCCATGCTGACAGAAGACGATTTGGCATTCTCCTCTGAAATGTTCAACGAATATGACGCGTTTTATGCTGGTGACAATGGAGAAGATGAAGACGATATGAACGAAGATGAGGAGAAAGAAAACGAAGAACGCGACATAGTGTACATGGCTGAGGGATTTATGGACGAGATACAATCATCCATGGCAGAGGTGGGGTTCCTACACGGCAGGGCTATCCAGGTCGAAATAAATTCAATGATCGCGGCAATGTACTCATAGATGTCACCAGATGATTCCGTCAAGTTAGAAGGGGTAAAGATAGACACAGCTACCAAAAGGAAATCCATAATGTCGATGGATCAATACAATGCCTATTGCCATACGTTCTAACTACGCCCTGCGATAAAGCCGCAGAATCGTGGTGTGACCGGAATTGGAGGGCGGAAGAAGGGGATGGGGACGGTGAAGATACAAATCTCACTCTCAAAGCTGGGTCCAATCATTGATGATAATTTCTTGTTCATTAATGGTAGAATACCGACCCTGCTTTGCATGAAGGAGATGACCTCTAACGGCCTCGACATATCCATCCAGAACCGCACCATAATATACCAAGAAAGATGTCAGGAGTTAGTGCTGGAGAATCAATTACTGTTGTATAAATGGGGAGTCGGGGGCATTATTTATGCCTTGCATACGGAGGAAAAGTTGAGGAGGATATAGATGGTCTTTGGGCACCCTAGTGTCGATATGACTCAGAAGATGTTCAAGAGAGCGAAGGGGAGTAAGCTAGACCATAGGACATGGTCATTGACAGCCAAATTGGTGGAATATTGCCAAATTTTCAGATGCGCTGCGGGTAAGCCAAAAAGGTTCAAGCTGACAGTTGGAGCAGATGGGTTGAAGTTTAATTTCCAATTACAAGTGGACACCATGTTCGGACGCGGCCGACCGGTGATACAGATGGTGGTCCAGGCCAAAAACTTCTCCGCTGCAGCTTTTATGAGGAACTAGTGAGCTACGGAAGTGCGGCGGGCAACCCAAGGCTTGTGGAACTTAGTGTACCTGCCCCCCCGTATTTCTTGTTTGTAGACCAAGGATCAAATTATATATCGAAGGAGCAGAAGGGAAACCTGGAAGCTTGTGGTATCGAACTCGACGAGACACTAATCGAAACTCCGGGGACAATAGGGACCGTGCAGAGGTATCGCGCGCCATTGAGGGCGTCGTTCGAGAAAATAAGAGCTGACGTAGGGAAGGAGATGAATGACAATGAGTGCCTCAAAATGGCATTATTCGCTGTTAACTCAACGGTCAGCCCATAGGGACTATGCATAATCTCGTCAGTGTTTGGAGTGATGCTAATACCATCAGGGGCATCTTCATCCATAACTCAGTTAAACCGAGAAAGGTCGATCGATTACGCCATACAGGAAGTAAGAAGGGAGCAGACGAAGCAACCTGTGGCGCTTGGACTCAAGCACCAAGGTAGCCCCAAGGCAAAGGAATAATAAGCCATTCTCACATAAGTACAAGCAGGATTCTTCGTACTCGTTTACTGACATGTGCGGCAGAATTGGAAAGGGCCGCGTACCTTCGTGAGTATTACCGGGAAGACGGCCGTGATTCAGACTGCGAGAGGGATGAAGATCTTCAGATCTACCTGCGTGAGTCCATGGGTGAAGCGGAAGTACAATGAACCCGGAGAAGACGGGCAAGGGGAACCAATGAACGAGAACGAGCATAAGCCAGAAACGGCAGAAACCGATAGTGGGAAGGGAAGTGAAGAGAGTGATGGATCTTTAGATAACGACGATCGAATCAAAGAAGATAAGGATGGGACCCCTCCATCATCCTGACTCATTCCTTCGAAGTCTTTGAGGAAAATAGTAGCAGGTAAGCAGGCAAGAGCAGGAAATCGGAAAATACCTATCCGTAGAGTTGGTTGATTCTAGGAAGAAGGAGCATACTGGCCTTCTATAAAACGGAATAGAAGGTTAGTTGCGCAAAATTATAGCGATGAAGACGTCACCAACATAGAAACAGAAGCACCAACGATTCAAAGATCGTCACAGAGATTGTTGATGAGACTGGCAGCGTCAATGGGTACCATGACAGCATTCACGCGCGATGTTACGCAAGTCTATGTATAAAGCGAGTCGGACTTGGAGTGCGACGTATAAATATCGGCACCCAAGGAAATGGGGCTTCCACCGACACAGTTTTGAGGGTTGTTAGGCCATTGAAAGGGATACCAGAGAGCGTTTTGCACCGGTATCTTACATATCTTGATCATGACGTCGTTAACCTGTGCATGCAAAGAGCGAGTTCCGGTCCTTTCCTTTTGCTCCAGCATGATGCGGATGGTGTACATACAGCAATCGTCATCCTACAAGTGGATGATTCATTTGGGATGGGACCGAAAGAATTTATAGATGAAGAGCAAGAAGCATCAAGTCGTTTAATTAGTAAACCCCGTGTCTTCCTAACGAAGGAACAGACCCCGTTCAGTGGGATGATTCTGGAGAAAGAAGGGGACGGGGCGATAATACTCAACCAACCGTCGAAAATGGACATGTTGAAGATACGAGAAGGTCAGAAAGAATTTGGTAGCCAACGTGCCTTGGGATAGGACATCGAAGTATGCACAAGGCCCGACGTTTGTGCCAATATCCAGTTGATCGCACCAGGAGCAGAAGAGACGACGCTGAGTGAATTTAAGACGTTAAAAAAGACGATAGATCATATGAAAGAGACAAGGATATTAAGACTAACGCACTAAGAATTGGACATGAACACCATGCGCATAGTCATATTCACGGACGCATCGTTCGCAAACGCCAAGAGTCGAGCAGTCAATTAGGTTTCGTTATATTGATGGTCGATGAGAACGGTGCATCAAACATAATTCATTATGCCTCAAATCGTTGCCAAATAGTCACGCGCTCGATCCTCACAGCTGAAATCCATGCGCTTGTATTGGGGTTCGACAACGCGTTTGTGATAAGAGACACGTTGAACGCGATACTGGAAAAAAATATGGAGATGGGGGTATGTCGATAGTCGTTCTGTCTTCGACATTATCGCAAAAGATGGTAATACGGCTCAGAAGAGGCTGCAGGTAGACATCTCTACTTTGCGCCAGTCATATTCTAATGGAAAATTAGATCTAATGTGTTCGATTACGGGCGCCACTAACTCCGCTGGCACATTGACGAACATCATCGAAAATTAGTCATTTTGACGCTCTTGATTGAATCAAAGTTGCAGATCAACCCCGTCGGTTGGGTTTCGATACGCAGGAAGACGAGAGCGATAGAAACGTAAAAAGAGCGAATGTATACCTTTAGAATAATCGTTCGATCGCGCAAGAGAAAGAAGAGGAGGAGGGAGAGAAGGCGTATGGACGATTCGAGAGTTAGGTTAACTGACAGTGGTCATGCATTGTGGCGTACATGGTAAATATGGGTCGATGTACAAGGATGTACATTACACCCAAGACGGAATGCGAAAATTCGTGTCAAACTACTGTACGAGACACCTGAGCGAACACAGTGTATCCCGGTTGTGTAATAAGATATTACACCAAAATGGGCACGACTTACTGTACAAAATTGCGGCGATGTACTGTAATGTACGGTGGTCATCCACGTGTGAGTTCAGGTCAGTACGGGGGTGAGACAGGCCGCGTCCGGCGCATAATAATAATATATATTATATATATGACGAACCCACAGCTCGAGGTGGAAAATAAAGAAAAGGTAATCATTTACTAATAACCATCTACACCACGGAATCCTCCACCACGTCCAATCAGGTAAGAACGACTATTACGTCACCAAAGCATGCAGTGTCACTGAAATTTGGAACGTTTGTCAGAAGCTAGATTACTTCTAACGGCCGACCGCGAACATGACCGGGTGATTGGCGACTAACCGGCCAGTTGGTTTCAAGAAGTTTGTAACGACGAGCCAACCACTTGGCGAGTCAGTACTCGAGAATCAACCGTGCTTCACGATGGCTAACGGGGGTAGAGGATGCTAACACAGGGAACCTCTATGAGAATATCAAATAACTCGCGGGCAAAAGCAAGGAAAGAAAATCGGTGACACGTGTGATAGGCAGCGTCGGACAATCCGTCCATCCTGGAGAGATAATACAGATTGCTTCTTCACGAATTGCGTCACTGTATAATATGTCTCTGTGCGGACAATGTGTACTACTTCTTGTCCCTTTACACACTTTATATCTACTTGTATATCATAGTTGAAGATATTGGCCGTACGTATAGTCAATTTAAACCGACGCGGAGATTTGCTCCGCTTTGTACATGTTGAGCAGTAGTCGGTTATTCGTTGGATAGCCGTTTTTGACCACTTGTCGTTCTTTTCTCTACTTGCGCGCTTGAGCAGGTTTCTTGCTGCTTTAATTTACGAATGACCAAAGGTTGAGTGGATTCTTTGGAGCTTTGAACAAGTATAGAAAACGTACGAAATGTTAGTAGGTGCCCAGTTGTGGTTACAGAAGTAATTGATGAAATGCAATTGTTGAATCCTTCCGCTGTGGGTGATGTGTTTCTTTTTTAGGCTGATTTAGAGGCTGTTATCAACCATATCTCGCATGCTCAACAGAGAGGGGGCCTTCTAGGGGAGTATAAGGAAGTCTACATCAATAATTATCCTTGATTTTGTGCACGGGATCTGTACTCATACCTATCCGATTGCCTTCCTGAGACCCCAATCCCTTTCAAGTTCCTCCCTTTGATCGGCTTGATGGTGTTCTTTACCTCGAAAGTTCTGCAGTATGCTTAATAATGGTCGGCTGACATTATCAACCTTTTATTTACAGCCGTGTCCATATTTATGCCAAGGAAGGTCTGTGTCCCTTTTGTATCCTGGTGATTACTGGTGTACAAAATTTCACCGTCATTCGTGTCCCTCTTGATGCAGTTTTTGGATGATCAGGGCGGGGTGTATTTGGGTATCTTCTAGTACATTCTTATTGGATACGCCTCCCCTTTTAGTGTAAAATTACAAATCATTTGATGTCTTGTCATTTTGATTGAAATACTGGATGATACTTGACCTTGTTTCCGAACAGCCGTGTAGAAACGCGGACTCAGATAGATGGGACTCATTTTCGTTTCCTTGTTTGGTGGTCTAAAATTCAAGGTCGCTTTCAGAATAATCCTCCTCCGCCCACTGAACAACACGTCATCAACTATTCTATCTTCATCCGACGTCAACTTTCCATGGTAAATTTCGTGGAAATCCTCAACGGTAAGGAGTGCAGAATGGTGCTTATTCTTCAGATTCTTAATTTCTTCTGAGATCACTTGTCGGGAATGACGATCTCTTTCCATGTTCTTATCGCCGCACAAAAGACAACCTTTTACACCGCGTAAGCAGTGTAATCTTAGTTGCCTGGACCTGTTCATGTTTTTACTCGATGGTTTCTTGAATGGTTTGACGTTTCTTTTCACGTCACCACCAGACCTTTTGCCTAGTGAATAGTTCTATTCTACACCTTCTTAATCTTGCGTCACAGCCATTACTGCACTTTTTTCTCCCGATGTCCGGGATTCGTCACTAAGACGGTTGGCGATTCTGTGGATCGCGTCTTTCGTTTTCTTGGGCGTCCTGTCTTTCATTGCTGCTTGTATGACTAGGGTATCCACCGCTGTCATTAACTGGTCGATGATAAATCCATCACTGTGGTATTTCTGGTCCAATTGTTTCTGTAGCGGTACGAGTGTGTCTTCAAATGATCGAAAAACCGACGCTTCGGATTCTTCCGATTTCTTAGCCATCTCTTCACCTAATCTGATATTCTGCCATTTGCTCAGTATGCGTGCTCTCTGTTCTGTTCTATGATACCATCTCCTAAGTGAATCGAAAGCATCCTCGTAGTTTCTACAACCGTCACAATTGTCATCGAAATAGTTAAGTGTCATCGAAATAGTCAAGTGTGTAATCCCTCATCATCACTGGAATAGCCTGAAGTCTTTCAATATCTTCGATTTATCCGACTTTTCAAACGCCTTTACTAACCCCGTCAAGCCAAGGGTATTGCGGTATTCACTTTTATTCGAATCACCTCCTGTGTCGTCATTGTTTCTTTCTTCGTGGAATTTTGGCTCTGGTAGTCCTCTACTCTCATTCTCATCATTCCCCCTCTTTCAATTATCCCTTCCAACATCTGAGGATGATGAATCACTGTCGTGTAGGTCACCTGAGGAGGCGTCTTGGGATAAATACGGAAGACTTTAGCTCTGGAGTTGTTGGCTTCTCCGGCAATTTTGCCTCACCTGCCCTGGTATTTTTACAAACTAGGTCATCCTTTGTCATCAACATCTTGTTAATTCCTCAATTCTATCTTGAATTCTTCTTGGATCTCTTTCTTGGTCTTCTGCAATGAATCTTCTGCTTCTATTCTCTGTCTCTCTCGCTTCTCTTTCTCCAATTCTACCTCCAATTCCTTCTGATCATCGAGCCTGATCTGTTATTGATTTATTCTCTCTTCCTCTTGAAGCATCATCTTCTGTGTGGTTATCCACTTCCTTTCGTCCTTCTTTCAAGGATTACCATTCCTCCTCCCGTGCAATTCTCATCGCTTTTTCTTATCTTTTAGATGGAAAGTGCTTATTCCTGTATAGTATTTATATTATGGCGTTGGCCCTGCTATTCCTTCCGTTTTTGTCAACATCTATTTTCCTCATGGCCAGTAAATCTCCCCAAATGGTCATTACTGGGCGTGACCATTATCGGATAGAGGCAGAGCTCAACGCCGTGAGGAAGTCTGACCATAAGCTTTCACCCTCCAAGAAATTTCCTTTGTATGCTTCACGCATCTCTCTGGTAAATGTCTGGAGCTTCTTCCTGTATGCGATCATGTGGTCTTTCGTCGCATTAGTAGATGGTTTTGGGTCGTCTGTTTCTAAGGTTCCTTGGTTGAGGACTTCCTCCTCCTTTTCGAGATGCTCTTCTTGTGGTACTTTCTCTTCTTTATCATCAGAAGCGTTCTATACCTCGCCCTCTTCTTCTTCTTCTTCCGAAGCCTCTTCTTCGTCTGGTATCTCTTCCTTTCCTGCTGCAGTTCTTTTGAGCTCATCTTCTTCCCTTTCTTGTGCCCTTTTCTTATCCGCCTCTAGGCTTCCTTTTATACTTTCGTTTCATTCCTGGGTGGATCCTTTTATACTTTCGTTTCGTTCCTGGGTGGATTAATTTAGGATGAAAACTTAGTTAATCCGGGCTGGTTAATTTTGATGTTGGTGCTAGTTTCCTTACTGGTATATCCGTTATTTACGGGCCTGGGATCTCGTCTAGACGTGAGAATTGTCTCGGTGGGATGTATTTGGGGATTAACCCTTCTCGAGCCGTCATACTTTGTCAACTAGTATGGACAAGCTATAGCTGTCGAGGGCTCGTCTGGTTGTATCTTTATTTGAACTTTTATCTTTGGTTATTACTACTAATAGGTCTTCCTCCCCTTTTTCTCCTTATATCCTATCCTAAATCCTCCCTCTGTTATTGTTCTATTTCCTCGTCCTTGTCTTCCCCAACTTGCAAATCTTCTTTCCCCTTTCTTTAGTAGCCTTACTTCTCCCAATCAGGTGCTTCTCTCTACTGTGTGTTTCCTTGGGTAACCATTAAGGTCCACTTTCTTGCTTGAAAGGCGTGGTGGGTTTCCTGTATTTAGCCCCTCCTTCACCTACCCTCGTAGGTGAGTTCAGAGTATGTAGGCTATTAAGTAGTGGTATGCTACTAGCTGACTCTGGATTCGCGGTTGTACTGTAGGGTGCCGCGGATTGCGCTGGCGCGCTTACAGGTTGTATCGTGTCGATGGTTTCCCCTCACTCGCACATGTAGACATCATTGTCAGATTATATTTGGAGTGATACTGTCTCGTCGCTCGTCGCTATTCGCACTTTGCAATGTCTCCGCAGGTATCGCTGCTAAGTTGGGAACTATATGTTGTTATTTTAATTAATTCGTACCTCTTTTAATCATACCTCCCATCTTCATCGTCTCCAGCATCAGGGTTAAATACCTATTCTATGTCATGAAATGTCTAATGTAAAATACCACGTGTAATACAAAGTGGTATTCTATTGTTCGGAATCCCATCCTTTGTGATTCCTGTTGTTGTGTATGTTTACCTTCTTTATTATGGTATTTTGCATTCTTTGTTTTATTATTACCTTATTGCATTTACTGCC
Source organism: Odonthalia washingtoniensis (assembly GCA_032358235.1). Lineage (NCBI taxonomy): Eukaryota > Rhodophyta > Florideophyceae > Ceramiales > Rhodomelaceae > Odonthalia > Odonthalia washingtoniensis. The sequence continues at coordinate 1,709 of JAULBU010039396.1, read as the reverse complement.
TTTCTTCCGCCTACACCCTTACGCTTAGTACCTATGCCGTCACCGTCATCATCATCATGAACTATCACCGTCACCGACACCCTCTTTGTAGTATCATCGACACTTGAAGTTGTGCATTTAACATTATCATGGACAGGTACCACTACTAGTTAGTAATGAATTACAAAACCAGGATCATGATTAGGATCTTAACCGGTATCAGAAGACGGTAGAGCATGATTAAAACAGGGACTGGAAGAAGAGGATGAAACATTATTACCATATTGTAAAGGGGACGGTGGTCGTATTGTATGTAGAATGTTTTCATAAGATATATTATGCTCATGTTCCATAAATACGTTGCTGTCATGGTACCGAATATTGAACTGATATATGGGCATATGAAATGTTGATGCACGATTTTGTAACTGAATTCTTGCGGAAGTTCTTCGGCGCATACGTAACAAGACAATTAAAAGGTATGCCTCTTTAGTTGACTTTTCATACACTTTTGTTAGTCTCCTTCTTGGACGTCCTTTCTCATTACCGAAGAATAGGAGAGATTCTGTGTGTTCCAATTCGGTTGAATCAAGTCTAGAAATTAGTTCATGGGTTGTGAGTTCTGATATAGGACGATCAAAATTGGTATTGCTTGAGGCTGACGTTGTTGATCAAGATATTTTTCTTGTAAGACTAGAACAGAAGAAATTTGGTGCATTTTGAAACGGAATCAGATAAAAATAATTCAATGAATAATATTAACAATTATTAAATGCCTGATTTCTTTTAAATTACAGCCACCATAAACATATCCTACTCCTAAAATGGTGTGAAATTGCTTATCGTAGGTTCGGTGGATATTCGTTACGGTACAAATAATGGAGAAATAATATCTTCATTCAATTCAAAAGTTTTAATCAAAAATTTTATTCCAAATTGTTCTGCTTACAATTTAAATCATGGCACCCAGAAGACGTACAAGACTTCGCGTATCATCATAAAGTGATATGGAAAAGAAAATTCGAAGAAGGAGATCTAATAAACCTTATTGGTATAAATGCTATGACTGTCGCAGTCGAACTTCAGATTTTATCGCGAATACCGTCAAAAACCAACAAAGTTCATATTCTTTACTGCTCGATCATAGTGGAAATATCCAACTAAACGAGGAGATAGAACTGATCTCGAATTGATAAGGTACATGTCCCCCTGTACAATGACCCATCTAGAATGGTTGTCCGTCGGGAGTTCAGTTCCCGATGGTTGGCCTCTCTCATAAATGATACCAGTACTCAAGGCGTATAACTCTTGCACACTGTTGATGTTAGGGGTTTAAAATACTTCATTCGTTTTGACGCTCGTCGCGATCAAGCCTTGTTGTACGATTATGCAGAGAACCATCCTCTCGTCTTGTGCCAAGAATCCTTTACTATATGCAGTGAAAATGGTAACCAGAATAACTATGAATATCTCGACGATGTAAGAATAACAAGCGCGATAATGATGAACTCAAGTCTAAGCGTTGTGAACGATCAACAAAACCTTGAATTTTAGGTGAAAGATTGAATTACGACACGTAGTAGTATGTAATGGATAAATGATGCATATCTCTCGACACGCGAATAAAAATTTAAAACGAATGCAATTAAACAAAAAAATGAATGAAAATATGCAGTATTCAATACTTCAACCAACAGGGTCTTAACCATCAAGGATGGTATTTCATGTAT
>JAULBU010039385.1:0-14781 GCA_032358235.1 Odonthalia washingtoniensis | reverse complement strand
CCCTTAGAGTTCCCCAGTACAACACTCAAAGGGGGCGGGGTCAGGAAAATTCAGAGTACGACATTTTCAGAACTAGATAAATGAAGGAGATGGTACAGCTGATGAAGACAGTCATGGCTCCAGGTTCTCATGATCACATATTCTGCAGTACATTGCAATAGTATCGACATTTGGCTTCGGAGAGAAATGATGATGATGATGATGATGATGAAATTATAACGATAATATTGACGATGACGGTGACAGTGACGGTAATGGTGATGATGGTGGTGAGTTTTTAAAGTATGAAAAATCTTTCAGTGTGGAGGGACAACCCTTTATATATGTCGGATCCCCAGGTAAATATGGATGTGATCCCAGGATCCGGAGAGCCACTCATATATCGGTGAATGATACTTAGATTCAATTCTAGTGTGTGGGTATGGATAACATGGAATTTTACAATAGAACAGACTATAAAAATGTCGGGAAATTGCTGGCAACCACCAAGGTTGGACCAATTGCATGAACAACATACCACACATATCTTACCTTGAAGTTATTCACAGGAATAGTAATTCAAGAATGGTTACGAGGGGGAGAAGACCTATGCTCCATATTGAGCAGAAAAATGTGTCGTGGATAATGAATTTGTTTCAAAATTCTCAGTCTGGCGAGACAGTAATTGATTTCTGTTCGGGAACATTATCTGTTACTAGAGCTTGTTTTTTACGGCCAAAACGACGTCGTTTCATTCGTTTCGAAAAGAAAGTTTCTTACGTGACTCAGTCAAGACCGTATTTTCGTGGAAGTTAATGCAAGTCAGCTACTGAATTTGGAATCGAATTTTCCAGCTGATGCCACAGTTGCAACAACAGTAGAGAGATTTGTAACGGCAATGGATACATTAAAGTCACGGAAGAGGGTTAATATGTGGAAGAAAGCAAATGGCCTTTTCCTGTTCAAATCTTTCCAGGCTACATTAGGAACTACTTTGGAAGAATCTACAACGACTCTACAATTTTCAAGAAGTGCAAGAATGTACCAATATCCCAATGCGATGGAAAGTACGTTTCTATGATTCACAGCTTGGGTCAGAGGTGCTTGATTTGTTGCGAGGCTCGTCCTCTATGTGTTTCGGTACTAAAATCAAGAATTAGACACCGCGAAGCTAATTTCGGCGTTTACAGTGAGAGAAGTTTCGGACCTAATTAACCAATCTTTTTTCACCACGGAGCTCTGGTGTACAAAGACTTCGATAAAATGTAAAAACATGCCAATGGTCGAGAGACAATGTACTGGATTGATAAGAAAAGTGGGTGAAAATACAAAAATAACAATGATAATAATATTAATATTAATAATAATGTTAGACGTGATGAGATGGTCAGTGTATCTGTTAGAGTTTAATTGATTGGTGACCTGATTCACCTGCTAGATTTAGCTAGCTTTTCAAACCTACTTAGCTCGACGGAGGGTGTGCCCTTCTGTCGATTCTGTTAGTTTCTCGAGTTGACCTCACACGGTCGTTAGCAGCGTGGTCTCCTCACATTCCAGATGGGGTATAAGCCTATCTTGGTTTGTGGCTAGTTCGCATTCCTCCTTCCTGGATGAACGTGTCTTTCGCCTTATTCGTATCTATGTGTCTATGTTGCCTCTGGTTTTCTGTAAAATGTCTCTGTCTTTTTATTAATTTAGCTATCTCCACCGAACTATGATATTTATATCAAGATAGATTTTAGATAGGAATTATGATAACACGTATGAGGAAAGTAGACGAAGTTCTAATTATGTACTTCTAGACTGAGGTTTATGCATGTGTCGTAATACACTTGTTGAATACGGCGTGTCTTTTGTCATTGCAGAATATAGTGTGTCATGTGGAACCGAGTATTCAATACTTATACCGTCATGGAATCCAATACTGTACTGTAGTTTCTACCCTGTTATGGGAGTCATTCAGTAAGCAGCATTTAGTGTCATGTTTCTGGTACACGTGTTGTTTTAAGTGCATTTGTCATCAACTATTTTTATTCATTGTTTCACATGGTACTTGTATCCTCATGGAACGTTTTCACGTTTCTGTCACCAACGCTGTTTAATGTCACAAAGTGTCTCACCGACGTCTTCTGACGTAACAACATCCTTTGCTTGTGATGCGATGACTTCTTATCATCACTGCCCATGCTCGACAACCTTCAGTACGAATTCATCACCACCGCTCGTTGTAACAACATTCATTGTGATTTATCACCTCAGCCTATATGTAACAACATCCATTACGAACGCGTTTTATGCTACGATCATCAACTTCCTTTCTTTACTTTCTCACCCTTTATTCGCCCTCCTTCATATGTATGTAACAACATTCTCTTTGATTCCATTATGTCTATGGTAGGATTCTCTGCCTCTTCTACTAAATTGGTCTGATGCTCACCTCATCGTGTTCTAGTCGCCGTCTACAGGAATTTCTTCCATTTCTCTGTGTGCGTGTCGAGTTGTGTCACATGTACCATCGCTCCGCACCTAATCTAGTAGCGTAGATTAGACATAAACAAGGTCATCTCTTAAGAACATACAGTGCGGGCCTCTTGGAGGTAACGGTTGAAGCCTTCCGAAAAGTGCTGCGCAGATTGACTTAAAAGCGACAAACAATAAAGGTGACCGGAATCCCGTTTGGGTTGTACCACCACACTTCTGAGAAATGCCGTACATTAATTACAGTCGTTATTTACCGGCATATTTGGACTTGCAATAGGCTAAGAATGGGAACATGAAACCAAGAACAACAAATGTGTCATGGAAGGTGTTTTCAAGACCGAAAACAACAACATCCCACTCCAACCATAGGATGATGGACATTGTGCCTTCAGGGAACATAGCTGTTGGTGAAGAACTCTACTTGGAATATGGTCGTGAGTATTTTTCACAATTCGCAAAACAAACATCGTATCAGCCATGGTAGATCAGACTTACTGCAAATGTTTATTTCAGTAACATGACATTCTCCCGCATCTTTCCAATAAACGTTTCTGTAAAATTAGATTTTTCATTTTTTCCATTTCACCTTAGTAAGATTTTTTCATCATTTTACTTCGGTGTTATTCATGTAATGTCTTACTAAAAACTACTGCAGTAGTTTTAAGTTTAGATTATTACACATTTTATTGAAATTTTCCGTTTTACAGTGTGTCACATAAACACTATTTCGTTTATTTTCAAATCCCACATCCTTTCTTCGAATTTCCCTCAAACATGTTATGAAATTAAAAAAACTTCGGCCCATGCCGTCCAAATTTAGGATAATATGCAGTTTTTTGGCACAAACTGCACATTAGGTGTCTCCTACGGATGTTTCATACCGAAATCTCCATTTGGGCCACATAAACCCAGTTGACACATAGATTACATTCCGGACTCCACCTTTTGGAAGCGAACATCCTTTTCCGAAGACAGTGACGTAAACAACTTGGATGTCGATATTCCGCCAGTGCCAAGTTTCGTTTCACTAATCATACTCCGATATGTAAATACAAACCGAAATGTAAGGGTAAGGGAACGTCGGTACATCGTTTGAAACATTCTCGACACAATTCACATGGACCCTCAACACTGCGGAGACGACATGTGCACTCCTTCCTCGTAAGCAACATTGTTTGTTACGAGTAAAGAGTTTAGTGCTGAGTCCGGTAATGTTGGTGGCGGAGCATTTCTCCAAACGTATTATGAACCAAATGTAAATCCTGAGGGACATTTTCCAGAATTGGAAATTGAGTATTGGTTTGAGATTGCGGAATCTGTGGTCACTATCGCTGATATATCTTGTGCAGCAAAAGGAGCGGTCAAAAATCTGCCTTCCCTTATTAGAAATGATCAATTCAACTTTCCACGATTCTGAACTACCATGAATAATAATTACATCTCTTTTGTTACCATCTCAAACAGGGACTACAATTAAAATTTGATACTGGACGGATTCATGCCAGAAGTAGTCGATCATGAATATACAGCATGAAAGCATGTCATTTATAAAACCATTATTGATGTCCTTAGGGCAGTGATTGAACTGGCTACATCAAGGGATATTTTCCTTCGACCAGACATGAAGGACAATAGCAGTACGTCGACAAATGTCAAAATTTCTCATTCTGTACAGACTGTACTCTTTAAATATATGTGAAATATCAAGTGGCGTGAAGAAATGATGTCGATAGCTGACTACTTAAACGTTATTTGGGTTGATGATGATATTAAACTCCCGCAATCGTTTTTGGGTATGCTCCAAATGTATTCGGATATAACAGCAACTACTTTAAAAAGAAATGCCCTGGTTACACATCCTTTTCACGCTGTTTTCTTGAACTCCACATCCCAGTTCAGGCTTCACGTCATATACAATGGTTATTCAGTTTTTGGTTCTCTACCAGTCCGATACCAACCTATATCAACCGATTTGAACATAGCATAATCTGATGACGTGCATTCCATTTATTGGTTCACATCTCCCAATACTGGTCCTTCAATGTATAACGTTATGCTTACTGTCAGATCTTACGGACGGGAAGCAGATGGGAGTACTAAACTGGTCATTATCATCTATGATATAACCTTTACGCAGCCATGCACTGTCCATTTTCAAAATTAAAATTTCCATAACTCCCTGGAATTGTTTCTCACTCATGGTTTCATATTTTTACGAACTCCTTGATTTTAGGGACACGCATTGTATAAAAAACAGAACTTCGGTGGCCAGACCATGCATTCGGGCCATGGGAGCAACGGAGGATATACGAAGAGGCTCTAAAAATGTGATTCGCAGGATGGAGAGGACGAAAAAAGTACGTGTCGATGTAGATGCTCTCATGGAAGAGGTCGAACTGCGCTATACAAGTAGAAAGAGGCAGAAGAAAAACAAATAACTCAAACATTCTGATGGAATTCTAGCTCGGCATTCCTTGGGACCTTGAGCATAATTCCTTTAAGACATGCATGGGAAACCATCCACACTCCCATAGAATGCTAATTCAATTTATACGTTTGAACCGCTTCACGATCTTGAACTGGGATTGTGAAAATTGGTAAAGACATGTTTCATGTCCAATTTCTAATATTATTGCTTATCGCATCCTCGTTGCCCGAAGAACAAAAAGAAGAAACTATTGACTACGAGGACAAGTATCTCACGAGCTTCCAGCACTATTTTGGCTGCATTTCAGAAAGATTATACACTACCAGGATTAACCATCGACTTTTCAGAGAAAGAATCCTCCTTCGAATTTAATGGGATATTCACTCAGGACGGAGTACGAGGAATGCTGGGAGACAAAAACTTCAGACAATTGGACATGGCTTTCCCTTTTGTAACAGCGTGGGTGAATCGTGAAAATGGGTATGATAAAGAATCCCCGGTAAGTAAGGTTTGTACAGCATATTTAAATATTGGCAATGTCATGATGTCCGATAATGTCACGGCTGGTTGGTATGATTTAGAACGAGAAACGTTGTAAGAGGACACAGACAACTTAAAAGTGTTAATGAAAGCCACATTTCAATCTAGAGCCTCCAATAGTTTAGTCACGTTGAAGTCCCATCTTCTGGAGCATGTTCTGGCATATTTGAAACATTTTTGAATAGTGGATTTGCTGAATGCCGCACCTTTCGAACATTTCAACCATTTTAGAAAATGGCTTATAGTTCAACATCTAAACAAGCAGTTACCACAATGGATGAAACCATCGCTAGAATAGATCTTACAATGAGAAACATTCCCTCGAGACAGGTCTTACCAAAAGTAGTTAGAACTAATGTGCCCAGCATCGAAAGTATGAAGCCATATCTAGTACCGGACGAGGAAACTGTTTCTTTGCACGATATTGTAACATATTACCAAAATGATAATTCTCCGGCTGCATCATCACATCAAGATAAATGTACTCAATTCTTGAGAAAACTACATACTATTTTCAAGTCATTTGTGCTGCAGGAGTTTTCCAATCTTTCTCGAGAGAAATTTGTAGATGTAAACATTGAAACGGTGGACCGGGACATAATTATAATTTTCGTGAAGTAAGGGTTCGTATTGGGTGGTTTCACGCCAAACTTTAGAAACTACGACATTGTTCACAACCTTGTTAAAATTACCAAGAACGAAGTCAATCAAAAATATAAACAATTAATTCTAGCATCCATGAATTTGGTTTCAGTGAAGCCAATCGCAACAGTTTCGTTTTATTAAGAGGTGGTTCCGAGAATGGGCACCAATCTTGGCATGCTAAAGTACTTCTTTTATTTCATATGAAACATCGCAGAGAGAGAAATTCCACGAGAATGGCTTTCGTACAGTATATGCAAGTTAAACGACCAACGGATGGCGTCGATAGTACTCTGGAATACGTTTTTCTTAGATGGTCCACGGGAGAGGAGGTGCGATACACCACCAGGAGGGGTGCACCTTTCAGTACCGACGGTGATCATAGGGGAATACGGAGTAACATCATTGGTGATACCACAACATCATCGGAATGGTTTGGAATAGTGCCTTTCAGCACCATTGAGTGCTCCATTCATGTTCTTTGCTCTAATTTTTCTGTTCCATTGTTGTCTGAAGATCTTTCATAGATCCATCATCGCTTCTATATTAATGTTTCTACTGAGATCTAAACATTAGAGGACAGGGCAAAACTTACTGTGATGTATTAAAAAAAAATAGCTTTATTTTTATCACATACTCATTGAAATATTTTCGTATGATGTACTCCATGAAAAGTTATTTTTAAATACCTTCCCTTCGTGGAAGCTGCCACATTTCCACCAAAAGACTCACCACATTTCATAAACATATCACGATCAACATAACATAACTTGTACCATTTAACATTACATTTCTCATCACTCCATCACAGAAATAGACATAGTTCGCGTCAGAACTGTTGGTGTTTGAAGTAATCAGTCATTTACGTTTTCCTGTTCTTCTTTAGTAACAACCTTTCATGGGTTCTTCTACAGTTTCTATCTCCACGGAGTTCGTTTTGGACATATGTACCATCATTATCGTGACGTGGTCTCATTTTACATGTTATAGGTAAACTTTTCGTATCACTTTCTCCCGAAAAGATCAGGAAACCCAATGTCCTTTCTTCCTTCTCTACTTCATATTTTTCAATTCTACCGTTGTAATCGGCAGCTTCATCTTCTTCATGCTAGCTCCCAAATTCAATTGTACGCTAAATTTTCCTTTTTGAATGCTCTTTGTGACTGGACACGCGGAATCGGAACTGGGTTTTTTACATTACTTTCCATCTTGTCACGTTGAATTCCATCTGAGTCTTCATTATGATATGCATCAATCTGATCTCTATTTTCTATAATGGATATTTTCCTTTCATCTGGTTCTACGGAACTTGTTCTCTGTATTGACTTCTCTTGCTGTGTACCATCCTCCTCAATTTCTTCATCATTCTCAATCCGTTCCTCATCGTGTAATCCATGAATGTCTTTGATTTCTTCTGTTTTTACCTGAGAATAACCTAGTAATTTGATGTTTGACAACTCATTGCAAATATATGCGATATAACAGTCGTAAATATTACCACTATCCGTACCAATATAGGTATTGAACCGTGCGGTGTAAACAGTTATGAACACTTGGTTTCGATTTGGTACAACAACAATACTGGTTGCAGTGCGATCCATTTTTAGTGTAGCCTCTTTTCTTTCTTCAATACCATCGGTAGATAAAAATCAGGGAAATATGAGGTCCTATTCCGCCCGCATAGCCACATAGCTCCTGTTGCACACTATAATCTGCTTGGTAGCTTCTGGAAGTGTTTTTAAAAGTAAAGACGAATAATTACTCTACGTTTCTCTCCCATGTTTTTATCAACTTGAATACATTTCATTACAGAAACTTCCAAGCATGCAGTGTTGCAATACTTAAAATTGTACTATCCATAATATTTGTCTGGTTGTTGTTCAGTAAATAACCGAGAATACCGTGAAGTATATGTATCCCAATACTATTACTGAACAGTTTCAGCTTCTTCCCCTCATATTCCTCGTCTACTTCACTGAAATTATCACAAACTCCTTCAACGGATGAAAATTCACAGTTTGGTATGTACTGTATTTCAGCTGGTACACCTCCACAGTATTATCACTGTGCAATATCTAAGCATCGCCACCATTACTAGTCCAGTTTCCATCCATTCCTATCGTATTAAAGAATTTTTCATTTGTATTCATTACTTCAGTACGTTTTTCATCATATTCAGAGATGGACAATACGTTCTTCCTTCCACGAGTTCTATAGTCTGAACAGTTTAACAGTCTATTCCGTGCAGTTCTTTTGCGGTAGATCACTGTATCCGAAAGCTTCTGTTTTATGCTGGATACAAGAGATTTGGTGTTCATCAAACATTCCGTTACTTCTCTTTGAAGGTCAGTGGTAGGAAAACATGCATCGTAACCAACTTTCTTCAGTTCTTCTTAAATTACGGCTTTTAAGATATCATTATAGCTATCACAGGAAGGTGTATAGAATGTTTTCCACTCCGTAAGAACCATCGGAGGAAGTAGGGTTATTCCCTTACTGTCAGCTGCTTTCACACACATCGTCTCCACAATATCAGCTAGCCCCTCCCACAACCTTTCTGTCTCATCTTTAAAATGTTTCAACCCAGAAAGGTTTCCCTCCGTGTCCACGGCAGAAAGTTTTCATCCACCCTCAGTGTAATTCCAAGAAACGTTCTGGGGAGATACTAATAGAGCTTTTCCGTCCTTTTCTATTCTCTACTTCTCCCCAATTTATCCATGAGGACTTCATTTAGTTTAATAAGAGACTTATTTTCCCTTTTCGATTTGAAATGTTCTGCTTCAAGAACATTTCCAGTGGTCATAAGAGCCTTCTGCTCCGTAATTGTCCACATAAGACTGGTTTCAGCATGTTTCAATTCTATTTTGGATGTGTTCAGTTTCATGACTACATTATCCAAATCGGCAGTACTTTGATTGAGCTTCCTCTTCAACACTACAAATTCTTCTTCTGCAGATGCTCTTGATTCAACTGCGGATCTACTACATGAATTTCCTTCGGCTCTTCTAGATGACATGTGCGCCATAGAACCATCAGGCATTGCGGTTCCAACATTCCTGCCAAATTCCCTACTAGATTGCTGTTGTAGTGGGAATTATATTATGATAATACATTGGTGTGCTTTCAGTAGTTCCACTCATTGATTCTGATTGTTGCAATATTTTACTTCCTCTTCTACGCCCTTTTCCACGAATACTTCCCTGGCTACTTGTTACGAATTGTTGTCAGGGTGGAGTTTCTTCTTCTCTATTCAAGTTACGACAGAAACTGTCACCATTAATTCCAGAAGATAAAACAGCGTCATCGTTGCGACCCTCCGCACGGCTAGATTTTCGTCTCAAATTTGACCGAGCTTCCATGTTACTCTTTTCTTATTTCCTGTTTGGTTTTTTAAGGAGGATTCCAAGCAGAATTGACTGATAGAATAAGAAAGAGGTGTGATAATAATGCTGTGATTGAAATACGTTGCTGGGTGTCGATGTTGCAGACATTTGATCGGCCGTCTGAACTTTAATATATTAATTTCACCTGTACTTCTTTCACCTCTTCGATATCCTCCAATTTCTGCAGTTTGTTCAGTACCACTTTTATTCCATAAACAGTGGCGGCTTTAATTTCGAAGACGTATGGCTTCACATTTTTAAAACTAATAGGGTTTTAAAAACCTCTATCTACATTATTTATTGAATTCAATTTTTGTACTATGCGGCATCCACCAGTATGAAGTAACCGATAATTATTTGTTCAAATAATTATCCGGTAATTATTTGTTTTTTCAACACATCCATGTGGATAGATTTTTCGAAATCTATCCATGGATAATTTTATAAATATTCAAATTTTATAATTTCTATGGCTGCATACCTATGGTCTTTTTTATATCGTACCGATGTGGCTATATTCGGATGCATGGCCAAGTTGTCCATACATCCAAATTACAAGAACATTAATTGAAATGCTTGTTGATCTCCAATAGAAGCTCAATGACTATACCAAACAACATTAAGATATATTTAGAATATGAAATAAATTAGAAGCAGTGGATAGCTATATTGCAGTGTTTGTGATCTACTGAAAATCTAATATCTTTAATGACTGCTACCAGGATCATTTATATAGACCTGTTCTTTGCGGACGGTCTACTCGGTTTTATTTACGTTGTACATTTCTTTACGAAATGTGCAATTCAATAAATACAATTTACATCGCTTAATTGGAACAGAACATGAAAATTGTATCTGTTAAAAGACCAAATATAAATGCACTTGTCTTTACGACATCATAAGTTTACTACATTTCGCTACATTCTTCAAGTAAAATCATGGCAAGTTTTTATAAACGTATAGACGGATTTTACTTACAGCAACTGAACGAAACAAATTATTTAATCAATGTAAACGACGCATTTACATTTAGGCACGCTCCAAATTCATAATTCTTGTAATTCGAGAGTTATTTTTCTAGTTCAACTGCATCCCCCTTCATACATCGCAGATAAATTTGCAATTTTCCATACATTAATTTTATTCATTCAATGAACCGAACGGTCAATGTATTCATTCCTATAAAACTGCACAAAATGAAGGCCGACATTCTTTTCCAAAGACACTGACGTAGCCACTTAATTTTTCTTCTGAAATGACTCCACGAAACTATCTCGATTTGTTGCCTTCACGTAGTCGAGCGAATTCTTTTCAGCTCGTATTTTTGTACTGTTAGAAACACCTCCACGGCCTTGTAATTGGTTATGTTGAACTTGTGCTGTTTTAACTAATTATAATCCTCCTCCATATAGTTTGTTTCCTTTTCGCTTGTTACCTTTTCAATTACCTATTCTTCAGGTTCCACATAGATTTTCATTTCCTGGGAATCCCAGCAGTGCACAGATCTTTCCTCTGAATCCAAATCAGTCAGTGTTTTATGATTATTGATTGATTTTAACAGCATATTATACGGGTATGGCATTTTCTTGTACTTGTTGTTGAAACCAACCTCTTTGATGATGATCTTATCCTGGCTGTCTGCTACCCCCCGTTGCGTCAATATTCCCATTGCAAATTTTCTGATCGTCTTTAGTGTGACCACCAAACGGTTTTGTTGTTACCAACGAACTCCCAACCGCAACTTTTAAATTTATTGTTATATCTGTTCTCTTCTTGAATTTCGAAAACTTGATGAAATGATCTGCAGAAGCATAGTCTGGGCAGAATAATGTAAATATATCACCTGTTGCAATACCACTCCATGTATAGTTCTTTTCACTGCTTACCAAGTACCGATTTGTGAAAAGTTGCCCCCCCTTCCACATAAAGATAACGGTGCAGACGTAAGGGGCTCGTTCATGCGCTCACCATTGTTTAATTATATGTTTCTGTTCATTACTTGTTGAAATATGTTGAAGGAACGTTGTTTAATGTTTATCTTTATGTTATTAAGTTGATTCCAAGTTGACACGATTGCGCAAATGTGAGAAAATTTGTTCAAGTTTCAAGTTGAAATATGTTTCAATGGTATGATCCTGAAAACTGTATTGTTAGTCAATGATGATAGTCGATTTGACATGGTAAGTTCACAGAAAATTTAAAAACCTTTTGATTGAACTCGCTCGTTGCATTTTCTTAACCGTACATGTTGTCGTAATGTCGTAACAACCGCAAATTTTCAATTTTTTCAATTTTTTCATTTTCAAATTTTTAAGAAAGGTCGCTCACCAACCTCTACTGCAACCTATCACGCTTCTATTTCGGCTAAAATTTGCAGAGAAATTTCAAGATCAACAATGATTTTATAAATTATAAGAACGGTTGCCAGAGGCAATCGTTCTTATAACCAAATTATTTTGGTTAAACCACCAAGTTGGTAACCGTTCCTATAATTTTGAAAATCGTTTATAGTATAGGGTTGTAGCACTGCCACCACCCTGTACTACAATACATCACCATCCAATTCGAGAAATATATGTAGAGAATTTACACGATCAAGAACGATTTTAAAAATTATAAGAGCGATTACAACCACGGAGGTAGCAACCATTGTAGGAGATGACCCTATACTTCAATCTATCTCTATAGAATTCGAACAACACATTTCTACAGAAATTACAACATGAAGGTGATCTTGCTATTTCTATGAAATTTTTTCTCGAATTTTATGGTGTTGAACAATGCAATGTGCATACCGTTTGTCCATCTTTTAAAGGACTGAACTGTTTGTTGGAAAACGTATGACAAAGGGAAAGCCTGGTTTTTATAAAACGCAAGGTAGTAAGTAAATTACCCTGGAACTCATCCAGATTAATGTTGAACAATGCAATACGACCGTTTGCTATTTTTCAAAAGAACTGAAAGGTTTGTTTAAAGAAGTATGACAAAGAGAAAGAAGGTTTTTTAGAAAACGCAAGGTAGTACGTAAATTAACCTAGAATTTATCTCCTGTAAATGTCAATAGAAGCAGCACTGCGAACATTTATTGAGATTCTTTTTCACTCCCTTTTCTTTTCAAGCAGTGGTCCTTTCCATTTTCTTAATTAGGACGGTGCTGGATGATACGATGTCGCGGTCCATGAGACGGGGCCTATCGCATACGAAGAGTGCGGACATTTTTCATCATGCCTATTGACCACATGGTGATACTGAGTTTGGATTCGTCCTCTGCGGGAGCTTGTGCTTTGTGGATACCGACATATTCCTCTTTTTTATAGTTGTAATAGTTAACTCCTATTTTTTCGGCATATTTTTAATAGTAATAAAGCAATACAGAAGGTTTTGGTGGTAGTACCTACAAAGACAAGTAGTCGGAGTCCATGGGTGACAACTTCTCACCCCTGGACTACGACTACTAAACAGTACATCATCACCACATTTGTTTTTTCAACGAACCAATGTGGTGATCATATACAGAAAAACTTTAGTAACATTTTAGATGAAGAGAAAAACGGTCTTCTTGATAAAATGTTCAAAAGAATATTTAATGCGTTCTTTCAACCGATGAATATGACATGACGGCACCTAGTCATGAGGTATAACTTTTCACCCAGTGGGTGAAACATTAGAAGCTTATTGAAACCTTCAAATAATGGTGCAGTGACATAGTTTTCTCCTGACTAAACACCAAAACAACTTGTAATTATGTTGCTCAAAGACGTCCACGAAAACCCCACTGTTTCAACTTCTGGAATTTCATAAATAGCCCTGACGAACGGAATCTTCGGTCGACAATTTTTTTGTAGACACTACGGTGCCATCCGTGTTCCTGAGGAATCACATTTTCAAAATCAGAACCACTGAAATGACCCAGAGACTGCTGACTCATAGGACATAGAAGATGACAAAGCATATCACAATGGGTTTACTTTCGTACTATCTATTGCAAAAATTAAGTGCAGAGCTTGTCCGGTGCACTGTCAGAGTATTGCACCACAGTCTTATGGTATTATATTCGAAGTCTTCTTTGTGATGACATCAATCATATTGTCCGTATTTGTTCGAATTTTGAAATTTTGAAATTTTAAATAATTTAACAACTTGTTCAAATTTTAGAATCTTGCTTTAAATTCATTTCATTTATTATATCTATTGAATACATATAATAATTTAAAAATAATCGTTTTAATTATTTGCTACTACAATACCAATCTTTCCCATGACATAGAATGGTATTCCTCATCGTATGTTATATCCGACATCGTTTCAAAAATCAAATGACATCCAACAACAATGGTCACGAAACAATTTATAAGCAATACTAGGTATTTCACATATTCCACAAACATATTGACTAATTTCAAACGGCATTCAATAGCATGCAAGTACAAGAAAAGGCAACGATTGCATCCAGCAGGAACAGTAACAATTGGTTGCACAGGGCAGGATATTGTGCTCCATCCGTTGTGATACAAGAGTCATCACAGACACCATCGAAGTCGATGACGTGCCATTTACAATATCCAGCCCTGATGTAACAGACAGATCTATGTCTGTCGCAAAAATGAGCGATGAGTCAGCTGTTGCAAACCAATTTTTGGCACCTTCAGATGACATAGGCTTTCCTGATTTAGGTAAATTTATCCAGTTGCTTCGAAAAACGTTCAGTATAGACATAGTTAGTAACGAAATAAGCAATTTGAAACAATTTATATCACTTATCTACAAAACAGTCACTCAGAGTCTAATGGATCATGTTTTACAAAACTTTGAGGTTCCATACAGAACAAGTTCAGACGATAACAGAAAGCCCTTTTTTACAAGAAAGACCTTATTGAGGTGTTGAGTACACAGATGGGTGTGGTAAATGAGAAAGACGTGAAATTCAGACCAGGTTACAACGTACTAGACCGTACATAGGTTTCTCACCCGCTTCATTAAAAATTCTTTACAGACCTTTACATGTCAATAAGAACGCAGATTATATGTAGTAAGTCTTCTTCAATTGAATTGAATGAAAGTAGAGTTAAAATGCCAAAGTCTTATATTGGAATGTTACAATTATATACAGATAAAACAGCAACAGATTTTAAATTACGTCCGTTAATTAGATACTCTGTATATGTCATTTTTTTAATATGTCTGTTAACACAAGACGTTTCCTCATAGACCATGGATATAAGTTTGTTGAATTCCTTCCTGTCGGCTCACAATTATCACAGTCACAGCTTGATGGAGAATATTTACCGTTCAACGATGGTGCAGGTACTGATGACGTTATTGCCATTG
>JAULBU010039374.1:0-14142 GCA_032358235.1 Odonthalia washingtoniensis | reverse complement strand
ACGAATTTTACATTTATCTCTTTTACAGCCAAATTTTAGTTTTATAGCCATCCAATAAAAACAGTACACGTCCCTGTTTATTTTTACGGTTGTACAGAAATTCGGGTTTACCGGTGGGATGCTCTTGCTTGTTTATTTTTAACAGACGCTGTGTATTATAACCAGAACTAGTGTGGCTTAAACGTATGATAAACTGTTGATTATTACACCCTCCAAATATGGAAATAATGCATATGGTTGGAATCGTGAAGACAACAGAATTTCAGACATATAACTATCGAAGAGATCGAACATATAATTGTGGAGTTATTGTGGAAAAAGACGAAAACAAAAGTAACAAAAGTGAGTCTTTTTTTGCATTCGTGAAGTTTTTCCAGAAAAAACTTTTTTTCTGCACGTGTTTTGTTAATTCTGTATATAGCTGATAGACACAAATGGATTGTCCTTTTGCAACAAGGCGAGATGTATGTTGGTCGGATAATGATATGAAAAGACAGATGTGACAAATGTACAATATTCCTGAATTTGTAACGAACTGTCACATATAAAAACAAGAAATGACATAGTATTGTAATAAATATTTGCCGTCGAAAACTTTCGCAGAATATAAGTTTAGTGCAATTCTGACCTACTGTATGATATCAACTATCTACATGCGATTCCCACGTATCCAAAATAGGATGGGGAGGCCGAAAACATAACAGACACAAGGTGTGCACGGCCACTAAAATGTCTGTGAAGTTTAAATACCATTGAAACCAACTAGCGAAAACCGCTTTATACTATAGTAGGAATAAGTATTACTTCGAAAAAATATTACCAAGGAAAAATAATTGCAACGAACGATCGAGGAGTACCAACAGAACTAAAAGTGAGCGAAAATTTGATTGGGTTCGACATTAACAAATAAGAAATTTTTATAATTTTTTCCGTCACATGGTAAGGAGGACAAATTTTCGAATTTATAAATTATTACGTCTCCAACGTTGTTGTGAAAACATAGGGACGTGACATGTCGTACTACTCATGCTACAAATAACCTTCGTGAACTGCCAAAAAACCTGAATATTTCTAACATCTTCGCACATATGGAATGTACAAATTCTTATATCAATGTTACAAATATGGCTGATGTTGTTGATGTGGATCTGGATCTGACCAATTTCATTGAACGAGAACAGGTATGTAAAAGAACGTTTACCTCACGTGCACAAGAACTCTTCGCGAAAGCTGGAATAATGCGGTTTACTTTTTCCAAAATTCCACACAGGTTGACAATATTTAAGAAATTGCGAAATGTTCCATTTATAACACGAAAATCTTAATTGAAAGTAGTGGATGTCTGTGTAAGGCGAATAACGGAAACCATATTTATGCAAGATGGTAACCGTTTGTACGGGGATTGTATTAACGAAAGGTGTATAAGAAACAGTATGGTTGATGGAATTGTCCGTGAATTGCAAAAAGAGAAGAAGGGAAGTGTAGAAAAAGGATTCTACGAGCGTGTATCTTTGCACACCTTGCCGATATTCTCAAGTTATTAGAAGAAGATACAAATCATTTCGTCGATGAAGCATACATCGACGTTAACGAGGATGATGGCAGTGATGCATACAGCAATACAATTAACCCAACTGGAAACGATTTACATAGTTGTAGACGAGAAGAAACTGAGTAAATAGATTATTATAAGAATGAAAGTATCACTGGAAAGAAAAGTAATATCAAAGATGGAAAACTACCTGGTTCAGTTCGTATTGGGGCATTTCACAACGCACGAAAAAAATCTATGGATGACTGGTTGCTTCTTTTGAACACTGGTACTGTGTCAAGCAACCACCACGGAAGAAACGTTTTCGGAAACGGAAATTAAATGTATGTTAAATTTTGTATCACGATCTGACAATATACAGACATTATCGTGGGGAACGAAACTAGTAAGGTGCGGAAAAGAATGGGTACAAATACCAGCTGTGGTAAAACAAATGTCAGGCGAAACGATGTGGAGGGAATATTATAATTAACCTACAGCTATACCTGATGTCAGGAAAATAGGAAGGACAAAGTTTCTACAAATTGTTAAAACCATTACAAGTTCAGAAGCTAAATGTAGAGGTTGTATAGACTATATCCAAACAAATCTTTTTAATGAGAATTTGGGAAATGTTGGAGGGTAGCTGAAAAATAAATATTTAGCGAAGGGAAAAACAATATTTTCTGAAAAGGTTAAAGGGTGTAGAAGGATTTTTAAAGTATCATTATAATACTCATCTTGCATATAGTGATGATGATCCATTACACTCACTGCAATATGCAGTATTTCATGGTACTACAACCACGAAAAAGCAAGTAAAATGCAAGGAATGCTTATCTGTATTTGCTGCAATACATGAAACTAACGCAACAATTGGTGAAAGTTGCGAAGATATACAAGAATTATTTGAAGATTGTAATGATAAGATACTTCTATATACGGCTCATGTCATTGGAGTGAAAATAGGAAATCTGAGAATAGGAAAACTAATGATTCATATAAAAAAGATCCTGCTAGAACAAGTTGTGTAGTTTTTATGGACTTCAAAATGAAGTTAGACCCAATAAGATACAGGGAGTCGACAGTTCGGTTTTTTGGTAAGCGCGGTATGTCTTGGCATGGTAGTGGTGTATTTTACCGTGAAGAGGAAGATGAAGTAGAACTGGAAAGAGGGAGAAAAGAACATATAGAACATATAAACAAAAATGCAAAAAAGAGAGGTAAAAAGAAAAGTAAAGAGCAAAAACCAGAACGTGAACGAGGCACACAGACTAAGGATAATCTTTCCATGTTCTTTGTTGATCATATTATGACAAACGATGCTACGCAGGATGTCATAGAGGTTGTCAGTGTTTTCGAATCATTATTATAAGAATAAAGAAAGAAATTTGTAAATGCAAAGAAATATGGGTTGTTACCGACAATGCACGTTGCTACAAGAGCGATATGTTCGCACCCATATGTACGCAAATATCAGAAATTCAAGATAATACTGTGAAGGGTATTATTAATCCTTCATCACAGGATGGAAAAAATATGGTTGATGCACATTTTGCTGTTGCCAAAAGACACATACTACGGTATGTCAATGAAACAAAATCTATATATTGGTACTGGAAGACATAGCAGTAGCTTTAACATATGATGATGTTTAAGAAGTACTGCTGTGGATGTAATATATATTAACAGAGGCTACGACAGAATTGAACGATGGTTATCTGCTAAAAAAGAAAGACAATTAGTGCATCTCGATTTTTTATCTGAACGAACTATTACGAAGAAAGGGTCGAACATACACGAGGCGGTATTGATGGCGTACTCTGGTTGTTAGCTTGTCAGGAAAGTAAATTATAGTCCGTTCTGTTCGAAATCTATAAATCCGAACATTACATATATGGAAAATGGTGAAACAAACAACACTGGAAACAATTCAGCACCTGATATTGGACGGCAAGAAGGAATCGAAAGCGGTAATTGATTGATAAATAGTGACATGGAACTCGAATTAAATGAAAGTAATTATGATAATATGAAATATAACTGTAATATAGAACGGGAAACTATTTTGAAAGGAATAGGAACAGGGTTAATAATTAAGAAGATGAGTGTTATGCATAAATGGCAACGTTATTATTTCAGGGGGAAATTAAAGTTATGGCAGACGCTGTCGAAGAACTTGAAAGTAATGAAGAAGAGGGGGAAGAAACGAATATACAGGAAAATTGCGAGGACCCAATTTCAGATAACGATAAAGATATTAATGATGGTAACAGTGCAGGAAACAGTGAAGAACGCATGTTATAATTACAAGGTCCGGGAAAAGATTATAAATCTTGTTTGTACACATCTGCCACATCAATGGCTTAGTCACATAACAACTGCATTTTTAAATGCCAGAGATGCCGTAAAACCTATAGAAACAAAAAACGTTGTGACGACCACATAACGACATGTGATGTTGTGACAGACGGTAAAGATACTTATTCCGTTTCCGTAAAAATGGCATGTTCGTTAATGTATAACAGAGAGGAAGTCATGTTATTCCATAGATATGAATAGAATCCTTATTTACGGGATGTTGTCGTGGATGTGAATGCCATGAACATGTTATTACAAGGCGGATTGGCAAATAAACCAAAACATGGGCAATCCTTGGGTTTAGACAAATCAAGTCTATATGAACCGCAAATTGAGAAGTGGGTAAATGAAGTTTTGAATGAACATGGGAAAAAATGAGTGCAGCTATGATGCGGAAGAACTTACGTAATTTATATCCAGATGATTGCTTACTCTCATCTGAAATGGACATAAATAAAGTGATTCACGAAATGGTTAGACGATATAAGATATCGTCACAGAACGAAGGTGAAAGTCGATTAAATGTGGATATTACACGTGACGTACTGAATGGAAATAAGAATATATCGTCAGAAATTAATGAAGGTGATACCGGTGTTGTTGTATGTAGAGAACGTAAGAATTGTATGGGGACGAAATATTCCGAAATGATTTCATAAATAATTAATGACGATCGTGTAATTGCACTACGAAAGGTAATAGATGTAATGATCAACAGACTCAGTATATTTACTTCTACTAATTCTGGTGATTTCCCAACCGATTCCCAGATTAAGAATAGGGTTTGTAACATGAAGAATAAAATGAAACAGAAGTAGTAGATGTAATATATAGTTGGGAAGGTGGCTTTATTCTTTCTGTTAAATTCATTCTATAATAGTAATATGTGTAACATGTGTTTTATATGTTCAAGATATACCGCACTGTACCAAATCATTACAAACTATGTCACACTTTTATTTTCTTTGCACTATACGCTTCTCACAATTTCAAAAAAAGTATTACATTTCGTCTTAGTTTATAAACAATGATCGAATAGCATATACCGTATGACGATATATTTCGTCGTGAGTAATCACACAGTGAAAACAAATTACTGTGATGACTATATATATAGTTATCATTATGTGGTGTATAATATAAGAATTTATATTTACGATAAATTAAGTCATTAACAGAAACAAGAGATAGTTGTTAAATTGGTAGCACATTTGCGAATTATCACAAATGCCTATTGTGTTTCACACAATACATGGTAGTTTAACATCACTGATGTGTTCTGCGTAACGTTTGTCAAGATGAAGACAAAAGACGGTCCATTCATCAGAAACTATGTAGAAACTTACCGTTAGATATCACGTGAAGTATAACGTTGTGAGAAAAATACCAATCCTTTTTCCAGCAATGTGTATTTGTAAAATTTCATAAGTAATAATAAATGCATAAGTTTGTTTACAGCTTCATCTTTTCAAACTGTTAACCAACCATAATAACGTGTCATGCGACGGAGAAAACGAAGATGTCTATGAAATGAACCTACAATACCAGGTACAGCTGCAACATAATCAAGTGAAACTTTATGATCATCATACTTTTCACAAAAGAAGTCATGTACAAAAATGCGCAATGTTTTCAAAAAATTTAAATCTGTATGATATAAGATATGTTTAGGTTAATTATTACATGGTACACCAATACGTTGTAGATCTTTGAGTAATAATCTTGGTGTAAAATTTTGTGATTTACCTGCTAATAATTTATGTCTTTCGTATATTTCTTGATTCAAATTGCTGTCTTCGTTGACAGGTGCGTGTATGTAAATTGAAGAATGTTAGATGATGATGATGGTGATGGTGTTGTTGTTGGAAAACTATTATTAAACCTGAAGCTGAAAAAAGTTTAAAAGTACATGACGTGTTGACAACAGTTGACGGGATGGAACCACAAACAAAAATGCCGGCTAGAAAATTACGAAGTTGAACATCCAGTGACGATATAAGAGAAGACTTCATTACTTTATCAAATATGTGTTTCGGTGAGGGAAATGATCGAAGATGGAGAGGAGAGAAGAATAGAATGTGGCTTCATGTCTTCATTGAAGCGTTGAGAATAATGTTGTGACATGTTGCCACTGGTAATTGAGATGTAAATCACAATGCATAACCGATGCATCTATTTCAGGTCATGGCTCTAACAACAACTAGCAATTTTAATTCGATGATGTTCCCATTTCGAATATAATTATCTCAGTCCAAAATCCGGTGATTGGTGACGCATACTAGACCTTAGCCGCCAGTGTGTTATTGAGTTTGCAGCTGCTAATTTGTTGTTTGTGATTTGGATGCAGTTCGAGGATTGTGTTGATAAAGTGTCGTGGTGGAAGTTTAAGCTGCTTTTGTTTTCATTTTAATTTGGATGCCGTTTGCGGTTCGTGTGGATAAATTGTCGTGGAGAAATTATCATTCAGTTTTGCTTCCATCGTTGCAATTGACACGTTTTTATCGATCGACATGGTCAATTTTCCGACCACGAATAAATTCACACGTGTCAGTATACATGTTTGCATTGTACAGTCATATTACTTCTACATTAACAGAAAGCATAAAAGATACTACAATGATTTCAATTTTGATTGTGTTCATGGACTGTAAAATGGAAGGACACTGTACTTACTGTACATACCAATTAGGATTACTACAGTCACCACTGTCATATATTTTTTTATTTAATACAGCAACGTCTATCAACTCTGTACTACGTGTAAATTTCAAAAATACAATTCAAGCGTCACCATCATCTGACACTAGATACACTGTATGTAGCTTACCGACACTATTTTTTTTTCTGCTTCATGATTCGATGCTGATCTTCATTATCCGAAATGAAGATCATTTCAACTCGAATACCACATACCGTTTTGAGACCCCTCTTCCATTCTGACATCTTTAATTGTTAATAATCATATCATTAACGGTATACCATTACTACTATTATGGTGGCAGTGGTGCCCTCGAGACGATACACTCGCCATACTTCATGGTACTGCTGACTATGCATTTTGGTTAACAATAATAATTTATTTGCTGTAAGGTCCGAAGGTGATCTCCACAGTCGAACAGGATGGTGTACATGTTGAATGCGGTTATTTTAAGTCAATACGTGCATGGCTTTGACAATAATTTCTCAATCGCATTGAACATTTGCAAATCATTGAATCAACATCTCGATCAATATCACCATCACAATCAAAATCATTATCTGAAACATCGTCAACATCATTAACAACATCATCATAAACGTTAAATTGTTCATCTAATTGAACATCAACATCTTGAACAATAACACCATAAACATCAATATATCATTCATAATCAACATCATCAACAACATCAACATCAATTTCATCATCAACTTCATCAACTTCAACAAAATAACAATCACTATCAAATTCATTGTCTGAGACTTCATCAACATCATCAATAACTTCAACATAAGTATCAACTTGTTCATCTACATGAATATCAACATAATGCACAAAATAACCATCACCATCAACATCATTATCTGAATCAACATCAAATTTTTCATCTATATGAACATCATATTCATAAACAACATCACAATAATCTAAATCAACTTCATCTTCTCCATAAGCATCATCGAAAACATCAACATCTTTAACAACATTACAATCATCTAAATCTTTATCTGATTTATCATCAACATCATGAACAACATGATCATCATCATAATCTTCAACATGTCGTTCGAAATGAACATCAATATCATGTGCAATATCAACAACATCATCATCATCATTAACATTATTCACGACATCATTATCAACGTCAACAACAACGTCGTATTTAGCTTTACATAATACATCCATACCTAATACAGCTTGTGGAATACATTCATGTTACTTCCGAAGGATGTTCGAAACCACAGTCTTGAATAGCACGTAATAATTTGGGTTTTAACAAAAAATCGTTGAATCCAGCAGAATGGATACCCACGTATGTTTCTCTTCTGTATATTTGTATCAGTTTGTTAAGTTTGTTTGCAGGTCGGTTGAAAGAGCAGACAACGTAAATGAAAAACAAATGGGGAGAAGGGAAGAAGAGTAAAATCTCAGAATATAGTTAGAAAATTAAGGTTTCGGTGAGTTGTTTGAACATGTCATCAGGATGTAAAGACCTGTGCCTTGGTTTGTCTTTGTGTGCGCGTGTGTATTGTATGTGTGCTTGAATAACGGCGCCGTGCCCGCCACACCCCCGCAGTGCATGGAAGGAATGAAGAAAGTCAGAGATGCTACAATAATTACGAGGTAACTAAATAACAAGTGAAGGAAAGAAGACAACAGCGGGCAGAGAATGAGAATAGTTGGCATGAAAATGACAAGACAAATTAAACTCAGTGTTGTAATCGCTAAATTGACATGTGACATTAATTTTTCTTTGTTTGAGTTATTCATCATAAATATATTTGCTCAACAAAATCCTGCCGTCCTTCACGTATCTCTTCAAGATACTCTTTCAAACATGGGTCTTCAAGCGTGTCATTAACACGCATCAGGTGTACCGGATCGTGTACAGGTTCTTGTGAATTAAAAGAAGACATCACTTGTACTGTTGTTTCTTCTTCCTTTTGTAATTACTTTTTCATCTTTTGCATCAGTTTTTTCCTTTCCTTTATTCCAATTCGTTCATCATCACTTATAATTATTGTTTATAGTTTTGGTTCCCTCTTTTCCATTTTTTCTTGTTCCTGCTATACAATAGATTAAATTAAAGTTAGTCTTCATGTATTCTTCTTATTTGATGTAATATGCAGAAATTGTTATAACTTACTAAAGAATTCTAAATATTTGTTTCTTCTATGGAATGACCGTTTTCGTGGTATTATTATAGGTAGAATTTTTTTTGTCGCATTCCGGGAAGGGAGAAGTGAAGTTTTTTTTTTATCAAAGACGATGTCCCTCTTCGTTTATGTAACCATAAAAAAATTGATTTTCTCGCCGAATAGCCGTTTTTATCAATATGCTTACTGTTCTGTAAGCATATAACACATCTCATAATCCTTCCAAAACCTGTCTGAGTTATTTCATCTTTCATGAAATGTCAAATTTTGTTGTCAGGTACTATGTTCCCGTATCATAGATTTCGTCACGCTTGTAGGTCCTGTCAGGTCGTGATGGTTCCTCGATGCTTTCCTATTTCCCTCATCAAAACATTTTATTTTCTACAAATTTTTATTCTACATTTGCTTTTCTACGTACATTTTATTATACATATCATGTGTTAAGCAGCTGCGGAAACACTACGTCCTGGTTATAATACACAGTGTCTGTTAAATAAATAAATACTTACAATAAATAAGTTACTTATTTATTTTTTTGAGATGGTGATAAATTATCTCCACAAAAAGTTTTAAATTTTTAAATATTATTTTCGAGGAAAATATAACAATTCCACAAAATTAAAATTAATTTCAAAAATACTCAAAATAGGGCTATATAGCACTATTTGAGACAACAACGGTCAATTACGATTGTAAGTTTTCTACTGTAACTGTACTACTTTCAAGAATGTCATGCACTTCGGCAATACCCCAGAGATGACTATTGACATGTAGAAACATTTGTGCTTCGAAGTTGGTTGGTAATAATCCCTTACATTGCCAGCGCCAGAGAATAATCGTTTACGTATATTTAACGTTGCTAAAATAAATCGAAGGTCCAAGAACTTGGACTCCTGCTTCAAATCAGACTGTTTGATTCGTTTCAGCACTCGTTTTACGAAAGATAAACTATTTCCATCACTATAAACTTGAGATGTAGGTCGCATAGAACCTTCTTTTTCTATTTGTTTCAATGTTCGAATTTCAGCAAGCGTCAAATCTGACCCCAGATTTCGTGGTACCTACCTGACAGCGGACTCAAATGAATGATGTTCTACGATTGAAGCTTTTGGACCAGTCAATGATTCTAAACTTGGGAATTTCTCATGAATTGCATCAAGTAATGCTCGGGCATCCGGCAGAGTAGTAGAATCAGATTGAAGTGCTACTGTAACAGAATCCAGGTCTTCTAATTTCTTCAATAAACGTTCGACTACTATTTCTCCGTCATCTGTAAGCAGTAAATCATCAAGTTCCTCTATACCCAAATTAATATTGTGATCCCTGATCTTGGAAAAAGAGGAACTCCAACCGGTTTTGTTTGTATTATTGCTTTTAAATATGCAAACAGTCTCAGCTTAGCTGCACCAATTTGATAATATAATTTTTACATGAGCGCATGTACTTCATAAATTAAGGGTTTATATTCTGACAGTATAACCTTCACACCCAAGTTATACCTGTGACTATGAAATCCTACAAAATAGCACCAGACCATTCTTGCAAATGCTTTGTTCACATTTGCATTGTCGCCTACCATAACTGAAACATTTTCCAATGATTTTTCATACACTGAAAGCACGAATTGTAAAAATTGATAATGCTCAATAGCATCTTGTGTCTCTTCATTTTCCATCGGGGAAATTGCAAGTTATACTTTTCAAATCCTAAATCGTTTGACAGTGGAAAAGTTGTAAATACTGCAACATAGTGCGTGTCGCCTGTACTCCATCAAAAAAGACATAAAATATTCTGGGTAAAATTTCTTTAACCTTGTTTTCCACAAGAACTGTTAGCTTTCCAATATAGGCCATAGGTGTATTTATACATAAAGGTTGGTATTTAAAATTTCATCGAAATACCGTGTTGCTTACAAAGGCGAAAGGTTGAAGACAAAGAATAACACATTCAAGCCACGCATGGACAGGAATTTTTTTGACGGATAACAGAGATGAGCAAAGAAATGTTTCGGTTGAGCCTGTGATTCGTTATGTCGTCGCTTTACAATACCGCTATGATGAATATTGATGTGAGTACATAAAGTTTGATAAAAAGTTCCAGTCTGTGTTACGACATCATTACATTCATTACATTTCCATTTGATTCCGTTCCTAACATCATAATTTAAAAATATAATGGCAAGCTTCCATTTTGGTATTGGCATGATTTGGAACCGGACTATGTTGATGAGAAGATAATATCGTCGAGCTATTGCCCCCAAGTCGTGACTCAATTTCAACCTCAAGGCAGAACCTCCAACTCGAAGTTGGCCTTGGATCACTTTCATCCAACACATTATCATAATATGTACCTCTTCCCAATTTACTCAATTCAACAGAATGGTGGAATGAACGGCAGACGTTGGTGAATAGAATTGACTCAATTCTATTCATCAACGTCTGTCGTTACCTTCGACCAGCCTTCGACTTCAGAAGGCTGTGAATTGAATTGAAGTGAATTGAATTGAATTGAATTGAATTCACATTCACATTCACATGATGTGGGAATGTGTTGGATCCACCAGATCGACAAGATATATAGAACTAAACAAATACACCGAGAATATATTTAAAAAAATATTAATTTTTTTTCAAAAAAAATAATTTTCCATAAAAAATAGGAAAAAATTAATTATTTTTAATATTTATTTTAATTATTTTAAGAATAACTTATTTTTGATTGGCTTTGGTCATGACAGTGAAGACAGCTGGATAGTATTACTCGGGGTCGGGAGTGTAATGCAGCGGCTGGTACGTGCGGAAGGTGGCTGCGAGTTCGAGGCTAGTGACGTGCATTATGCTACTCATTGAGAGTATTAAGTATGCAGTAGAACTTTCTAGAGAAAGGTCTGACATTAGGTAAATAGTAGGGTACGAACAGGACAGTGATGATGCGTTTGACGCGTTATGCTACCTCATTGCCTATCATTGTTGGAATATTGGGCACGAAAGCGTGAGCAAGTACATAGACTGTGAAATGATGTGTCCTCTTGGTGCATGCCAATGTATTGTGGCAAAAGCATAGAAGAGGGGAGGAGCATCCTTCACGTCGTGAAGAATCATAGAGGAGCAGATCTAGACATATTATTTCAACTCACCACCATCTCTCAGAGGTCACATCCCCGTGACTTGGACGAAGAGTTTTTTCAACCTACATTTCATAATAGTCCCGCTGTTTGATACCACCACCGGGACTCGAACCTGGTACCTCTCAGTTGGTTTGAGCAACCAGAATTTTAATCAGTTGAAAACAATTAACCACTCGACCACAGGCGCTGGTCAGGTAGTGGCACTGAGCGAGACATATTATTTCAACTAATATGAATTTTAATTCATAAATTATTATTTTTTAAGAAAGGAAATGTGATAGATGTCGCTGATTTCTATGACACTTTTTGAGTTTGGTCATTTTACGGGCCGAAACGTGCAGTGATTGGCCAGAGTGGGGAGAAGGCCACATTTCGGAGTATATGGTGATGTATAAGTTGTGCAGCATAGAAACGGGAAGGAAATACACCTTGCACGGATGCGAGGTATCTTTGGAAAATTTTAAAGATATGGTTCAAATATCTAGTGAAACATGTCACAACGTGAACCGTTTACTTAGAAGTGTAGTAAAATGTTATGCAAATAAAATATTTAAAGAATAGAGAAACAGGCGGTAAAAGTTGCACTTGTGCAACTTTCGATGAAGGTTTTTGAGATGTGGTTCTAGAAAAATCTAAAATGTACGATATGACATTGGAAACGCGCACGAATGTACGTGAACATTCGTGCGTTTTTTGCTATTTCGGGGCGCATTTTTTAGGAATCCATCACCGGTGAGACTGTTACCGGGCCGAAGTCAAGTTTTCAAAAAATTTAAAGCAATGTCCGAATGGTCTTACGAGGTTGTACCGCTTGTGCGTCCACCACGAACCACAAATGGAGGTGGTGATGTGGGACGCATGGCTGGTGAAGGTGGTGAACACAATGATGGGTAAAGCGCAGCGCACAAAAATGGTAAACAAGAAGAAGAAGATGATGATTATGGAATGGAGGAACAGTCTGATGTTGAAATTCTGGAAGATAATGGACGGCAAGGAAACATGGACGCTGGGACAAGTAGAGTGGTAGATACGACTGGAAACAATACAGGAGAAGATGGAAATATCGAGGAAGAGGAAGACCATGTGTGGGAAAATCGCGTTCTACTGTTACGGAGTGCTAAAATTATTTCAAGAAAATGTTTGCGTCGTCGCTACATTACAAGTCGAGAGGTTTAAAATATGGCAGAGTTTATTGAAAGAGTGGAAGTTCGCGTGCACGGTGGCGTGAGAATGGAATGTTTTTAGTGAGTATGAGACGTTTTTAGTTATCTTTTTGCTATGTTTGGTCTATGTTTTGCGCTATTAGGTAAAAGTTGTTTTGTTGTTGTATAGGTTTTTCTGTAAGATGTAGACTGCCCCCGTTCTCGATAATAGGAGCTAAAGACGCGGTGCGATTCATTGAAACCGAAGTAGCTGGAGTAGTTGACTGAAAAATTGTGTCTTCCTTCATTTTTGTGTATGTAGTGACAGTATCTTGCCTTGTGTCCGATAAAGGAACAATGATACAGTCAGACGTCGATTCACTTTTCCTGTCTGCAACATTGTTGGGCGAGTTAGCGGTAGGTGCACCCTGTATTGAATTCTGCACGTGATCAACAGATTGTGGTCTTCTTTATAGGCCTTTCGGAGGACTGAATGACAGAATAGCTCTACGGAAGTCAGGTAGATGGAAATAGACTTGCAATGAAGAGTTGAGGTAGCATGTATTTCCAATGTTTCTGAAACCAACCGGATCATCCGGATTATCTCTAATATTATCGCCAACATTATTGTAGCAGTGTCACTTCCAGCTGACTGCACAGTCGCCCCTATTCCATCATGTATCTTTCAATGATTTATCAATGGCGTGCGAGAATTCCGGATCTTTTCAAGTACGCCAGCTGAAGAACCGTCCTGCTTCGACATATATAGGGCTTGTTGCATCTTGCGATCCTTTTGCTCTTTTCGGAAGAGTTCAATCGCGCGTTTCATTTCGTCGTCTGACGAACGATACGTCGATTCGGTGCAGTGCATCACGAGCGTTTTACAACGTTGTGCGAGGTGAAGCATTAAATGTGGGGGATGTCGGTTGAGAAAGTACATTATTTATTCTTGTTTCATTAATAATATTAGTGGGAGTACGAGTAGCGTTGCAATTACTAGTAGTTGCAGTAGTAGTTGTAGAAGTATTAACAGTGCACGTCGTTCTATTACTATTATTATTATTATTATTATTATTATTATTATTATTATTATTATTATTATTATTATTATTATTATTATT
>JAULBU010039363.1:0-14782 GCA_032358235.1 Odonthalia washingtoniensis | reverse complement strand
TGAAGAAATTGAAAACGAAACTAACTTTAATGAAATTAACCGTACTGACAAGAAGTATAACAGTTCTTTTATGCCATCCGGCGCTGTATTTCCTCCTGCAAAGCTTCGTGATGGTTGAATTGTAAAAAGAAAAGCTGGTAGACCGAAAGGATTCTAAAATGCTACACCAGGAACTGTAAACAATGGAAGTAAAGAAGGAATACACTTTAACCTCAGAAATGGATTGCTACTAGCAAAGGGATGGGTTAATCAGTATATGAAGGTGACTAACTAAAATGAGTGCACGATGTGGGAAGGTATTCCGGAATATTGCAAGGCGTATCTCAAGTAGTCGTTCCCCTTTAGCGTTGAAATCAAAATGGTCAACTATACGAAGGGGGTGACTCATTACCTTGCGGCAAAGAAACGCGTACTGAATGAAAACAATAGCGGTCGGGCAGAAGAAGAATTTTTGGAAATGACGATGAATTTGTATAAGGCGGGAGAAGGTAGGAAAGACAAAGATGGTGGAAGCATTGAGGCAATTGAATTCAAATATCTGGCGGCGGCCCAGTACCTTTCAGAATTCCCTAAATTTGGGGGGCTGTCTACCGAAGCAGAGAAATCTGCAATCTCTGATGCTATGCGGCCGTCTTCAGTACGAAGTGGTTTAGAAAGTACTGATGAAATGATGAATTAGAATCGACAAAGAATGGTGAAGGCTGTAAAGAAAGAGGCATATAGAAAAAAAAATGATGAAGAAAAGATTAGGAAGGAAAAGAAAAGGAAGGTGGAAATGAACAAAACAACGACGGTTATGAACATACTTGTTGATGGTCAGGAGCGGGATAGGAGGGTTGAACGAAATTATAGACTTCATATATTACTTCCCAAGGATTCAGTCCCATACAAGACAATAGTAAACAAGATGCTTCTAGAGTTGGAAATAGAGGAACGTTTAAATGACAAATATGAAGAGGAAGGTTACGGCGAGGAATAGTTCACGCAGCAAAAGCGTTTTTTCAGCATCTCGATTACTTGAAATGCGACCCAGATGCTGTTTTTACATTCGCTCCGGATATATATATATGTTCTTTCCGCCTCAGTATTTTCTTGAACCTTCATCACTTACTATTGTTTTAATGTGATCTTTACTTCAAATTGCCATTGATTTTCCAACATCAGAGGTGCATCACTTCTTTCAATAGTCCCAGCATTTTTTATTAATATCCGATTGGTGTGAGGGATACCAAAACTTTTATGGATCGAAGGATTTATTTACTGTTCTGCGATTGGTTTGTCACATCCAAATTACACGTGTTTCAGTACATATTTACACGTTACACGTTATTGGTAGTGTACAGTAGCCGTTCCAGTGACAATGATGAAATGATAAAATTCCTCTTTCGTCCCTTTCTTTCTATACTCAGATCACCTGCAACCCACTCATCCAATTCGAATACTGAACCCTACCCTGTCTTTAATTATCCATCAGTTAACATATGTCAACGGTACGCCTTCGCAGTCACATCCACATGTAGTTGACAGGATGGGGTCGACGACACAGGCTTTACGTGCGTTGATGCGTGGTTGTAATCAAATTCCAACATATGAAGAAACAGATTCGTTTTCAAACTATAATTACGAATTATTAATCCAACTCAAATAATAATGATGTTGAGATTATTTCAAATATTATCATTGCAACACTGCGAACATTGGTTTCGATGATGGAAATGAACAATGTAAATGTTTCAAACGTTAAACATGTTGTGTTAGACGAAGCGAATGAATTATTAAATCATAATTTTATCAAAAAAATAGATCCTATCATATCGAATTTAAAATTACCCAAAGTTCATTTTTTCTCTGCTACTTTATCCCGGATTGTTCAAATCTTGGCACAGACTTTACATAGATGTACTTGCAAGAGGTTTAGATATATTGAACATGAACATGAACATGAACAGGAGATAGAACCAGAAACAGCAACTCAGCAAACTGACGATAAAAATGAAGGCGAAATAGGAACATGAACATGACAATAAACATGAATGGGAAGAGGTCTATTAAAAGTATTGTTACAGAATCCTGAGTATACTGGGACGTAAATAAATCCCCATAGATCGCTCGATGGAACATTAATGGGTAGCTAATCCATCAAACGCAACTAGAGGGAGTGGTACCTTGTATTACAAAAATCAATCACTGTCACTTTCCATTCCAATCGTATTCGCAGTTACCAATTCATCCTGCAATTTCTTGAACGAAATATGGCTTGTCATTTGATATTCCCATGCCATAAGCGATTCCGAATACGCCTGAAACCCCACATCTAAGTCTTGTATCAGTCTCATCTCATACCTTTCATCACACAAATCACACCCCAGCTCGTTTTCTAAATTAAACAACTCCATAATGACATCCCCATCTTCTTCGGCAACAACCGCACCAGCATCAACCATTCTAATGAGCATTTTGTGCAGTATGGCACAAACTTCACTTGATCTTACCACATCTTCTTTCACCCACAGTCTATTTTTCCTCCTTAAAACTTCAAAACGGGACTGTATCACCCCGAAACATCTATTAATGCCTTTTCTTATCGCCTCTTGTCTTTTAGTGTAGTTTTGTTCGTTTTTGTTCGTTGATTGATGAATAGGCTTGGAAAACAATGGCTAGTTTGGATATATTTCGTCCCCAAGAAATACAACTGCTGCTGCTCCTGCGCACCATCGAAAATTTTGTAGTATTCCTCCAATCTAAATCGGAATTTTCCTCCTAATAAACCACGCATCAATGGAGACACACCCATGGGTGTAATAATGATCTAAACGTATTGCAATGCGTTTAGATCATTGTTTGCACCTGCTCTCCTTGCAAACCAACTCCAAATGTACAGATTTCTATCACACCACGCGTCCACAACAATCGTCGCCAATTTTCCGTCTTTTGGGTTATGGTACTGAACCTTCTCTGCGAACGAACAGTTTTTCCATTTCAACTTCATACAATCAGGAAAACCGGCACAACCTTTAAAACCAGCATAATCGTACTCCTGTTCAATTTTTTGTAGTTCTTCCTTTGTCGGCTGCCTATTCCCATATAAATTTCCATATATTTCTATCATGTCTTTAAGAAAGAAGTTGAAGTAGCTTCGGAGAATCTCTTCCGCCATCCTGCAACCGTCTTCCAAGCGGTCAAATGCATCGCCTGTCCGTAACAAACGTATGCATGCCAACACTTTAATTTTTGATGGGATTCCCATACGTTTAGTGACTACCGTTCTCGTTCCCAAGAAATTTGGTTGCTTCTTTATTAGATCCGCGTGTATGCGGTGAAATAGAACGGCTGGAATACCAAAACGCCGACGGAACGTTTTATTTGCATATATTGGCGGTTCCGTCGGCGTTCCGGGGTAGTCCCGAATCTACGTTGATTCGGGACGGTTAATATTTTCTGTGCTGCCACTCCACCCACCCCACGTTTCCTCTTCATCCTCCTCTTCCTCCTCCTTTTCTTGATCTCGCAGAATGTTCTTGAAAAGTTGTAAAATAGTTGATGTCCGGCGTTGGCTCCGTTTGGACATTTTGTCCAAATTCAATAATTCAATATCCATACTGCCGATGCCATCCATCACGACGGCGGCGGAATACCCGCCAAAAATAATTATTTCAAAACAAATACTGCGTTGATTTTTCTACTGCATTGTATGTCTAAGCAGAGCTGGAATGCTGTAATATACCTAACGAAACGTTCACCCTTTCCGATATGGCCTCAACCAATGACATTTCGAGTTGTGCGAGATTGAAAATGGGCCCGGTAAAGAGGTTATTCTCATCACTGTAATGCAGTGTACCCTACACATACGGTGCGGTACACTGTCAGTTTGAATTTTTCAAAATTGAACCCCTATGGAGATGAAACTCGAAAATTGGCGGTCCACTTTTTAAATTTTTTGCCTATATATAGTCGCAATTTGAATATAAAACGTTACTGCCAATTTGCATTGTCTGGAGATACTCTTGCATCTATCTCTTCGCTGCTGTATACGTGGCTTGAGAAATTCGAAAATAGCGATTGGGTGCTTTCGAAATTGAAACATACCCAAGTGGTTCATAATAACTGTAAACAAGAATTACATTACTGTATGTGTAATTACAGTGATTACACTGTATTCTATTGTAATCCGAACTCTTCGTCCAAGTCACGGGGATGTGACCTCTGAGCGATGGTGGTGAGTTCAAATAATATGTCTCGCTCAGTGTCATTACCTGACCAGTGCCTGTGGTCGAGCGGTTAATTGTTTTCAACTTTTCCGGTGGGGCTCGAACCCACGACCACCGTGACACTGAGCGAGACATATTATTTGAACTTATGAGCCCTATTTTTTTTCAAAAAAAGGTTTTAATGCAAAAACCTGATTTTTGAAAAATAGGTTTTTTTGCATACCATGCAATAAAATTTAATTTTGAAAGACCTGGATTTTGCATGCAATGCTTTAAAAGTGATTGGAAATGCCACGATCAGTATGGGAGAAGGTGAAATACTGGACCATATAGTAGGATAGCGCCTTACTCAGGGGTTTCAGGGAGAACAAGGGGAGAGTTAGGGGGAAATATTGAGAAGTAGTGCCTTAGATAAGATACTCCCCTACTGATAGTGAAATGGCCCAAAATTGATTTTTCTTTGATTTTTCTTTGATGATGAAACGAACGATCATAGGGCGTTTGGGAAATGCGAAAATGGGTAAATAATTCACCTATTATTGTAGTTATTTTGTGACACCGGCGTATGCCACGTGGCATAAATAACGAGAATTGGGAAACAGACATTTTACCTGTAGCTGTTTCGGCCTAAATTGCCACCGCCGAAAAGGGTTATTTTCATCAAATGTGGTAAATAAAAAGCCTCTGTTGTCGCATAAAATTGGTGCATGATTGGATTTATGAAGAAGTAGGGTATTATTTTCTGCTTCGTCGGCCTGTTTTTTTTTCATGTGCAAAAGTATGGTTTTAATTTTTGCTTCGTCGGCCAGATTTATTTTTCCTGTTGTTCACAAACCTTCCCAACTCTTCCCAACTCTACCGTATTCCGCGCCCGTAAAAATGTCAAATCTAGACAACGGCGAAAGAGACTCTACTGCCGTCACCGTCGGAACGGACACCGGAGGCATCATTAACTTCAATCAAGAAGTAACTCGACGTTTCTCACAACCTTCTTTCGCCTACACAATTGTTGAAAATATCGACGACACGCCATTGTCCCCTTCACGATCTATCTGTTAAAATGGACATGCCACCGTCCCCGTCATAACCTCTCAGTCCCCCACAACACCGATCGACCTGAATACGCAGCGTACCGGACGTGGAAACGGTACAGATTTGATGAATATGCAGATCTCACGTTGCCGAGATGCTTTGCCAGTGCAGGTGCGTATATTGCGAAGAGGGGTAAGATGAATTCAATTTTTCATGTTGTGATAACAACCTTCTTCGAGAAGATGCCTGATGTATCCTTTGACTCAAAAGTAAGGCTAACCAACAAAATGTTGCTGGATAGGTA
Source organism: Odonthalia washingtoniensis (assembly GCA_032358235.1). Classification (NCBI taxonomy): domain Eukaryota; phylum Rhodophyta; class Florideophyceae; order Ceramiales; family Rhodomelaceae; genus Odonthalia; species Odonthalia washingtoniensis. The sequence continues at coordinate 9,238 of JAULBU010039363.1, read as the reverse complement.
CCTTCGTTTGATGCCGAAGAGACGGAATACAGTGGATATAAATCTTACCGCGTCCGGTATTGTTGAAGTCAATACCGATGCGGATGACCTGTTGGATGAGTTAATACTACAGAACGATGAGATGGAGTTGAGAAAAAACAGAATCGGACTCATTACGGGAAATAGAGCAGTTGTTGTTGGAAAGTGGTACTAATATACGTGACCTTGCCGTTATGCGACACAGAAGTGTGAAAGGCGTTGTGGATGTGGATGGGGATTATTCGGTTGCTGATAGTGGTGGTACACCGTCTCTAATCATGAAAAGAAGAAGGCATATGGCTGAAGAAAATTCCGATGATGACATGCAGGAGACGTTGAAGGAAGACATGGTGGTACGTCAGAAGTTCGAGGCGGAAAAGGTGGGACTACAGAGGCAGCAGCAAATAGCGTTGCAAAGGGAACAACTGGGTGCTTAGAACGAGCGTTTTATGAAAATGTTTGAGAGCAATGAGAGCCGGTTGGAACTAGAAAAAGAACAGCTGGAAATTGATGCGGCGGGGAAGGAATGGAGTTGCCAAAGAACGTTATAAGGTTGTTGATGTCTTGGAGCTATTGGCTGAACAATTGAAGAAAAAGTACTTGGTGAGCTACATCGGTAAATAGTTTATTTTTCTTGACTGGGGTAACATCGGTAGGTTTTTATTTATTCCTATCTTTTCATTCCTTGAATTATTTTTCCTTCTTCCTGTCGTCATGTTCTCAATCTTCAAGCACACTTTTCTTTCTCATCCTCTTGTTACGTTTCTTTTCTTCTATAGGTAGTGATGTTGGATGTGTTTCGAGTTATTTGCACTCTGTGTGGTGTTGGTGGCAATGTCACTCATTTCGTAGGTGTAACTCGAATTATAACCCGGGCCCCGCATGATCAAGGAAGCGAAGAGGGTTTTCGGTGGTTGTCGTCGAAATCTTCTGGAGCGAATATGTCATTACAATTCAGTATCAGTCATGTCTCTGATCTTGCACTGGAAGAAGAAACAAAGTATGGGCAAAACTTATTCATTTCTCAGGCCTTCTGTCAAATGAAATTGATGCAGAATGTTGGAGAAGACGTGATAGCCCTTCGACAGAATTATTTCGCTCGCCACTCGATGAGAAACGTAGATTACCTTGAAGGAAATCTAAATTAGCTAAGCGTCGTACGGGTCGTTTGGACAAATTACTAGGTGATAGTTTCTTACTAATGGGAAAACTGCAACGAACTTCTCAAATATTCTTCAGCCATTGAACGATCTAAGGCAAGTAGTGATCGATTGTGGCTTGCTTGCCAACTGTATCTGGAGAAACTTCTATGTGGGAAGAACTTGAAAAATTCAGTGATAGGATGGGATACAGACGAGAGGCTGCTCTGATTTTATGTCAATTTGGTTCGTTGAATGCTGAACAGGGTTATATGGCGACGAGGGTTGAGCTCATGATAAAAAGCTGAAAAACAGCTTTGTGTCAAATGACAGCAGCTCTACAACAACCACAATCCCAGACTTAGTCAACGACAGCGATACCGCTCCTGCACCCAAAACATCTAACAACTCTGATAACACCACAGATTTGACAACAACAGGATGGAAAGAAGACTCGACATCAATTTCGGCACTAGTCGCTAAAGCACGCACAGAACAATCTTCGCAAGATGCAACCTTATGTTCAAAATCACCACGTATGCTAGTAGTTGGAGGGAGTGGCACAGGAAATTCATCATTGGTAAACATGAAGTTTGGTGTAATGACTGCTGAAATGCCAGGAAGCGGCAGTGCCAATCACGGACATTTGGGAAAGGGGTTTACCATTCTGTCAGAAGTTTCTTCGCAAGAGTCCCTCTTCCTAATGGCTCGTTACCGAAATTAGAGAAACAGGTACTGCAAATTTACATACCCTCCCCAACATCAGCACACGTCAGGTTTATCAGATCAGAACTTAAACGTACGCATTTTCAAAATCTCCACTCTTCCATTAAGAAACTGTTCAACTTGTTGAAGAGTTCCCATCTGTAAAAGGCAAACGACTAGGTGAAAAACACTTTAAACTATTATCAAGGAAGCATGTGACTTTTGCCAGGTGTTTTCAAGTCACCCGTTCCATTTTTGATCGTCAATCTCTTTTTAAAAAGAAATTTTCAACCACGATCTGGCAATGAACCTATTCTGGTTTGATGGTGATGCGATCCTGCATGTCATTGACGCTCATACCTTATTTTCAAACAACGGTATACTACGACGTCAAGAACGCTTGACCAACTTTAATAACATTCTTTTTTGAATTATGGGCCACGGTGTTCTTGGATATGCGATAACGATACGACTCGATCGTGAATCGTCATTAAATTCCCTCCACTTTAGGAACGTATTGGAGTACCATGGTATTAACCTCCCAAAGTTCCAGGAATTGAGGCGAATCGAACGACACCTGCAAAATGCGGTATAAGTTGTACTGGGATTCAATCATTCAATCGAACGAGTTCTTTGTTTGAAGCACGTGACAAATGGACGATCGTTGAGTGAATGTGATTTAGGACTTGACATGAAATTGGGTAATAGAATAACTGAAAGGAAATGCTTATGAAAGGAATTTAGGAGGCGTAGAAACAAAGAACAGTTTTAATTTAGTATTGAAGGTACGTACTTAAAGTGGGACTCGGACAGTCGAAGTTTGCACCTATCTGTTTCAAATTTTTAAGGAAGGTTTTAAAATTAAGTAAAACAGTTGATGCGATGAATAGTAAATATATGAGTACTTTAAGAGCTTTTACAGATCGTGCGAAATCGTTTCGTGTCCATATTTGTTTAATATCTTTATATCTCCACTCTACTGCCTCTCTAACACTGCTCATTTCAATATTGAATATCTGTTGTTCAGGAGTAGCGGTGAAACTGCCAAAACTAACTTGCAACCACGGCCAGAGACAATACGCATTATCCCCAAAAAATTAAAATTGCTTTCTATTTATGTTGAGACAGTTTTCTAAAACTTCGGTTAACCCTCTCCCCCTTAGAACAGTCAAATCATGTCTCTATCCAACCTCAGGACCGTACAGTGATAATATCATGCCATCCGAGATCGTGATTGTCTGTTGAATCAAACAGGGCATGAGTTTGTGACATGATTAGCATGCACTTTGTAGTGAATTTATACCACCCGGCCGCTCCATTCTTATCTTCGTGCAGTCCAAACATCCCACACATTTACCAAGCGGTGTTCCCTTCGATATTACCCGATCGGCATACAACGGCGATATTTCCTGCATGAATTCTGATTTGAACTCTGTTACGAGGTGACTGTAGCTGCTTACAAAGTTCTTAGTGGTTTCCTAAAATATTTCCTTGAACGGGACTAGGCATTCCGAAAATAAATTCCAGGTTCATCCAGTTACACGGACTGGAAAGTCGTTTGACAACAATACAGCATGAGTTAATCTCATTGCAGGCATACCCTCTACGTTTCGTTTTTCCGTATGGTGGATGCAGTAGATCTGCAATTTTCTGAATGTCAGTCACGTGGAATCGAAAGTCGTGCAACGAAAGGTGGTCGGAATACGTCCCGATGTTGAAGGTGGAGGAACGTATGTGCTGTTTTCTTATCTTTAATTGTCCAACCTCCCTTCTTGGAATGCTTGTACCGTTGGTACAGCCGTACCTTCATCATCGCAGACGTATTGCACTACATTGCAGCTGCAAATGTGTTCAAAATCTGCTTCTTTTATTTCGTTTCTAGGCTTATCGCGTACGATTCCTTGCCCACCATACCCGCGTGTCTGCTTCTTCCCCGCGGTTCGCCTTTTCCGTTTTTCAAAAAGTTTTTCTTTTCACTTTTTCCGCACTCAACATTTGCATATGTAATACCATTACTCACTTCCTACACCCCACCCCACTTTCCAATACTTTCCAAAACGACTTTCCAGAAAGTCGTAAAATTTAAGTATTGGCTATTTTTTACATGCAGCCACAAAAATACCCACATCCAATTACCCACTCTCGATTTTCCAAAACGCTCTGATAACGGACTCAATAGTATCCAAGTCAATAATTATTGCCCATGATTACATCAGTCAGAATCGAAAGCCTCGTCTTCGTCATCATCCGACCAGACGTTCTGCTCATGGAATGTGAACAGGTTGCTCTTTACAAATACCCGCTTCTCTACAGTTTTCACACTTAACTTGTTCCGGAGCTTGGTGTGAACAAATCCCATTGTAGAAAAGCTCCTTTCATATGCCTCACTGGAAGTTGGCATACTGAAGAGTTTGATGACAATCATCTGTAGGTCTGGCCATGATTTCCCGTCGAGCCAAAATTGTAGCATAGATTTTGTACCCTTTTCCAACATTTTATATCTAAATTAATTAATAGGCTTCTCTCTTGTTGCGCTGATGACGAAATTAGTGTACTGCATGTAGATAAGCTCCTTTCTGTTGTCATTGGATGGCGTCACGTCGTCGACGGAAGTCTCGGACAGTGTGGTCTCCCAGTCAATACGACTGTCTGATGGAAGGTGTTATCCAAGAAGCCTGGGTCGAGGAGGTAAGACAAGCCGTGGGCGGTTCCGTACATTAAAAGGAAGCGAGAATAAGACAGTTCGAGCAAGTATTCATACTCGAGCCTTGTAATTACACGGGAATCGAATATTTTTTTGAACTATTTCGGTAATCCATTGAATTCGGGCATAACTTTTGCGGTAGGCACTTTGTCAGACTTTTACTTAACTATCAGATTGTCACGCGGTACAAGAATGGCAAGAGATATTTCCAAATTGATGACGAACTGATCATCAGTGACTGTGACCTTGACCTTCAAACGATCTTCTCGTTGCACAATTGTACCTTTGATGAAGTCTCTTGCAGATGCGATAGCGTGATCATGTGACTCAGAATCTAGCAAGATTTGGCACATTTTTTGAATGCTTCCCTAACGAGTAGGGGCTGGACGGAAGAGAAATCTAGCCTTAGTATTCTTCTTTAAATATCTGAGCTCTACCTTCACAGCATGGTGGTTGTGGAAGAATTTGACTACGTCTTTGTAATCCACAATGAGATCCAGAATATCCTGGAATAGGTATCAGATTGGATACGTTCGATTTATGTCACCAGACTTCTTAGTATTCGGTTCTGCCAAGATGTTTTTGACTAATAAATGAATACCATGCGAACAACATCCTTGAAAATAGCACGACGGGAACATATTGCGCAACGTACCCCATGCTTTCTTGTGTGTACTCGTGTTGTCAGTAACAGCACCAGAAAATGAAGTACAGTCATACTTTTTGATGACACGAGCAATTTCTTCGACGATAAACTTGTCATCGTATCCCTGTTAGCCCGTCGAAACCGACTCCAGGAAAAAAGGATTCCGGAGATACCGCCATGTAATTAACAACCGGATCATTCTTGATGTTAGACCACCCATCGGTTATAAGACAAAATGTTGAGGATTTCATTAACGTACCGACTTTTGTCACGGTTTCTTTATAACAAAGATCTAGGAGAGTGGTTGAAGGTTCTCTTCTATGAGGTAGTAAACAATCATCTCCATGTAGAGATTTTATTGCATTATTCAAATGAATGTCTTCGATTTGCTGGAAGGATGTCCGTGTGTAAATGTGCATTTCCATGTGGTTCTAAAAGCACAGTTTTTGTTTCATAGTCAAGTTGAGGAGTGTATATTGAATGAGTGACGATTCATTTCTCGAGATTGGGTTGAAAGAGCTCACCAAACTCTTTCCCTTTGTTCTTTTTTGGGTGTACCAGTGAGGGAGATCACTATCTTCAACTCCGTTCATCCATTTTGCGGAAATTGCTGCAATTGTTGAGATGGCGCTCAGCAACTTCGCTCTTCTTGTGATGATTTATTCTTACATTACAGTGCTTTCATGTGGCCGACTTTAGACAGTGCGATGTTTCATCGTTCGTGAACAACGGCCATATGTCACTTGTTGCGCGACCAGGTTTGTGCTGAAAGGCAGATGCGGCACTGGGACTGACAGATCTGACAGACTCGTTGATAACCTCTCGTACATCGCATTCGACCTCGTTTGCATCGTTGGAGAACACAGGATTTTGAGTGAAAACCACAGACGAGTCGGTGACGTCATTCAAGTTGGGAAGAGAGGGAATAGCGAAAGCAACCAGGCTAGGACCTAAACTTTAGGGGAGAAAATTTAGAAAAGAACAAAAGTGTTTGTTTTTCAAACGAGAGGCGGCGTTGAGAGCGGCGCTGCTGCCGGCAGAAATATCTATTTTAATTTTTTAAATAAATTTTAATTTCGAAATTTCGAAATATTGAATAATTGAAAAAATCAAGAATTTAAACCCCGATTTTGGAATTTTTCAGAAATCGGGTTTTATAGAAAAAACATCAAAACCTTCATTTTAAATATCCATGTCGCGCCATCCTTGAATTTCAGGAATAGAATTTTAATCGGGTCACTTTAGCGGTGATTTCCAGGCGTATCAACAGAGATGTATGCCAGCTCTTTAGCTACTTTAGACGGAATACGGGATAAACGGAAAACCGTCATAAAAATAAGTAAACTTTTAGAAATATTGTTCACGATAAGTAAAAAGGAATTTGGAAAAAAGTTGATTGACATTATTTTGACAATGATTTTTGATCTGAAAAATCTGAAACGGCAATAAATTCAAACTTTCGTATGTGAGATATTAGTAATGCCGTACGAATTATGTGCAGGCGAGGCTGAGAGCTATAGAGACCATGTCCGAAGTGATGCCAAACAGTCCTTCACATAAAAAAGAATCAGAGAATCCTCGTCCAAATCTCCTCTTTCGTGTACTGAAAAAGAAAGGAATCAACAAATGCAAGTAATGCCGCCTTGTGACAGTGCAATCAATGGGAAACGCCCTTCATCATGTGCGGAGGGAGCAGAAAATAAAACTGCCACTGATGAAGGGAAGGGGATGAAGTAACATTCAATGGTACGTGGGATGATACTTCGTCAGTGCGAACAGAATCACAGTCATTGTCTGCATTTTGATCAGGTGGAAGTGGTGCCAGATATGCTGGCACTTGGCCGGAAAGTACCTCTGTCATGACGGGATCAAGAACCAATCCTGACAAGTTTATTGGAGACAGTGATGGTGTGCACGATGGTACTTGGGATGGTGGACTTGGGTGATGGAACATAGCGGATAGTGCTGAAGTTGCAAGTGAAACGCGATCACTCGTTTTGTACAAACAAGCCGACAAAATCACACAACAAATCGACCATAGGCGTATTTCCGAAGTCACACACTGGCACTGGTGGAAAACAACGACGCACGGCAGGAGGAACGAGCTATATGGGTACGTCAGTGTCTTCGAAAGAGAATGTCGGCTTTCATTTTGTGCAGTTTCCGAGGAATGAAATCATTGACTTTTTAGTCCATTGAATGAACCAAATGTATGGGAAACTGGGCATTTAATTGCGATGTATGAAGGGGGATGCATTTGAACTAGAAAAATAACTACTGAATTCCAAGAAAAATGAAGGTAGAACGGGCCTAAAATTGTACATTTTCTATGAAGGCGCAGTTTACATTGATTACATAATGGGTTTCGTGCAGTTCATTGTATGTAAACAGCGTGTATGCGTTCAATCAAAGCAAGACCGTGTACGTCACAGTAACAAGAATCTTCAAAAAACCAAAGAAAATGCAGTACACATCCTTGTCAAATTTCCGTAACATGGATAAATGCGTAGTACACCATTACACAAGTCATCGATAATTTCCATTAATCTGTATGACAACTACGCGATGGGTCGTAATTTTATGGAGAAGTGTGAATGTGTTTATTTTTATGAATCTTCGCATACAGCAGTGCTGTTAATGGTTGCATTTAAATATGATACGAATGAACAGGAATGACTACCTGTTATTATTCAGGCAGATGAATCAAATTTACCTTCTCCATCTCCAATGCCCTCGGAGTCACAATTATATTTCATCGACTTCAACACCAGTACTTTCTTCAGAATCGCCTTCGCCATTAGTGTCGTCTTCTGTTTCCTCATCGATAAGAATGAAAGTTTCTCCTTCTGTATCTTCGAGTGAGCCTGCAGTTCCAAGTGTAAGTGTATCTTTATCGGCATCCTCTACACCTTCTATGACAGAGATTCCGTCAGCTTCAACAAGAGTTTCAGTATCTTCTAAACTTTCTACATCTGTATCAACTTTAGCTTCACTCTCTATGTCTGCATCTATAGCACTAATTCCTAGTGTAAAAGAATCATCTAGTGATTTCATTCCGAGAGAACCATTTCCTTTCTCAACGGTTGATACTAACGAGATCAATGATGATGATGAAGTGAATCTCTCGTCGAGTGTTATGCCAACTAAAGATGCACCAAGTGATGGTCCTCTTCCTTTGATTATGTTTCCAGACTAAACAAATGATGATGAACAAGGTGAACAAAATGGTGATAGTACTGAAAGCGCTACACCAAGTGTGACAATTCCCGCAACTATGAATCAGCAAATAGGTAACGAAAATAGTTTCTGGTGTCAAATTCTTGACAGCGAGTCTCCATCAGCTAGTGCAAGCCAAGTTTTAATCCCATCCTTTAGTTCGGATTCTGGATCTGATCCTACACCAAGTGCTTCAGCGTCTATCATACTGCCTACAATCATACCTTCACCTTCGTTCATAGTACTCCTATCATTATCAACCTTAGTTTCAGTTTCTATTTCCTCATCCCCATTACTAGAAGCAGTGACAGATGCAAATACGGTAATTAAACCACAATTTGAAGATGATGAAGATGACGAAGAAGCTGATGCAACAAGTGAGGATGCAACAGATGCTCCTGTACCAGATGATCCTACATCTCAGATACCGACAAATCCTGAAGTTGTTGGAGTGCCAAACACGAATGACACCGCGATCGTACAAGATGCCAACGGTGATTCGCCTAACACGACGTTAGCAGATAGTGATGGAACGTCACCAACTGTAGTCGCAGGTGGAAAGTATAAGGATTTGTTAAAGACTGGACCTGCCGGAAGAGCATTTGTTCCTGTCATGGCTGTAGTCGGAATTTTACTTGTGTTACTTCTGGTCGTGGGTTTGTTCTTGTCTATTGTATATGGTGGTGCTAAAAGTTACTCTTATAATAGTCAAATACGCCCAAGTGAATATGGATCGACGCAAGGTGGTCATCCTGGCGGTGGTCATCCTGGTGGTGGTGGTGGTGGCGGCGGCGGCGGCGGCGGCGGCGG